>JAVTVY010030528.1:0-118997 GCA_036873755.1 Hanleya hanleyi | reverse complement strand
AGAGCTATGATGGAAATGCTCTGACAACTCGTATACTGGTAACTGGTGAGCTGTTTCGCTGTGACAACTCGTACATTGGCGATTGGTGAGCTGTATCGTCGTCAGATGTAAATGACGGCAATTAACACAAAGGACTAGACTGTAAGGTCCGATGTCGACCCAGCATAAACTTCCCACAAATGCCAACATATATCAAAGACCAAAAGGTCTGTACAGGGGGCGGACCTCGGGGACGAAACGTCCACCAGCAGAATCTCGCCATATACAGGTAGAAATTATAACACATATGAGGGAAGTGGGAAGAGGTACCGACATACTGACTGCGTCATATGACTTCACAGAATAGTCTTCTGTAAACCTATTCTAAAGCACATACCAAGAATCTAACGATTCGTGATATGTGTTGTATCTCAGGTACGCTTGTACCTGTTCATGTGGCAACTTGGATGATATGACCATATCTCCTAGCACCGGCATAAGCGGTATTAGATACAAATCTAGAGAGCTATGATGGAATTGCTCCACAACTCAATACTGGTAATTGGTGAGTTGTTTCGCTTGTGACAACTCGTACATTGAGATTGGTGAGCTGTATCATCGTCAGATGTAAATGACGGCAATTAACACAAAGACTAGTCTGGGAGGTCGATGTCGACCCAGCATCAACTTCCCACAATGCCAACATATATCAAAGACCAAAAGGTTCACAGGGGTACCGGGGACGAAACGTCCACCAGCAGAATCTCGCCATATACAGGAATAAATTACAACACATATAAGGGAAGTGGGAAGAGGTGCCGACATACTGACTGCGTCACATGACTTCACAGAATAATCTTCTGGTAAACCTATTCTAAAGCACATACCAAGAATCTAACGATTCATGATATGTGTTGTATCTCAGGTACGCTTTTATTGTACCTGTTCATGTGGCAACTTGGATGATATGACCACACGGCCCCTAGCACCGGCATAAGCGGTATTAGATACAAATCTAGAGAGCTATGATGGAATTGCTCTGACAACTCGTATACTGGTAATTGGTGAGCTGTTTCGCTGTGACAACTCGTACATTGGAGATTGGTGAGCTGTATCGTCGTCAGATGTAAATGACGGCAATTAACACAAAAGACTAGTCTGTAAGGCCCGATGTCGACCCAGCATCAACTTCCCACAAATGCCAACATATATCAAAGACCAAAAGGTCTGTACAGGGGGCGGGCCTCGGGGACGAAACGTCCACCAGCAGAATCTCGCCATATACAGGAAAAAATTACAACACATATAAGGGAAGTGGGAAGAGGTGCCGACATACTGACTGCGTCACATGACTTCACAGAATAGTCTTCTGGTTAACCTATTCTAAAGCACATACCAAGAATCTAACGATTCGTGATATGTGTTGTATCTCAGGTACGCTTTTATTGTACCTGTTCATGTGGCAACTTGGATGATATGACCACACGGCCCCTAGCACCGGCATAAGCGGTATTAGATACAAATCTAGAGAGCTATGATGGAATTGCTCTGACAACTCGTATACTGGTAATTGGTGAGCTGTTTCGCTGTGACAACTCGTACATTGGAGATTGGTGAGCTGTATCATCGTCAGATGTAAATGACGGCAATTAACACAAAAGACTAGTCTGTAAGGCCCGATGTCGACCCAGCATCAACTTCCCACAAATGCCAACATATATCAAAGACCAAAAGGTCTGTACAGGGGGCGGGCCTCGGGGACGAAACGTCCACCAGCAGAATCTCGCCATATACAGGAATAAATTACAACACATATAAGGGAAGTGGGAAGAGGTGCCGACATACCTCTATATGTCGGCATATATATAGTCCTGTCTGCATTAGAACAGTACGTTATTGATTGGTCTAAGCGAGAAAAAGTTGAACCTACAGTACTCGCTGATTGGCTGGACCTCACCAAGAGCAAGGTCGTTGAAACAATCCGCCACATTGACAGAAGTACTCTTCCCCAAGCAAAACAAGTACTGAGAAACCTCAATTCGCAAAAAGTTCTAGCAAATCTCCAGAGTAAATTCGTCATAGTCCCAGCAGACAAAGCTCCGAATAATATAATATTCATATGTAAATATTACTATTACCAGGTGCTGGTTAAAGAATTGAGTGTAGACATATCTTCATCAAATACGTCTACTTACTCCCGAAATGCATTTACTCTGGAAGATTTATTTAACAATCACAAAAAATTTCTCAGGGAAAGAGGTATTTGTCTTCCAACCAATCATAACGACATACCAAAAATATACTGGACTCCCAAAATGCATAAATCACCATACAAAGCTAGATTCATAGCTGGTTCTAGAAGCTGCACCACCAAGCTTCTTTCAACCCTATTGACGAGGGCCCTTCAGGAGGTAAAAGCATTTCGGGAAAGGTATTGCGCCACTATTTCTAAGAACTCTGGCGTTGAATGTATGTGGATATTGAAAAGCTCAAAATGTCTTACGGAAGAACTTGATGCTAAAGGTCACATACCGTACAGACATGTATCCACATGGGATTTCTCGACTCTCTATACTACAATCCCTCATCAGGACCTTATTGACCGTCTAAGTTCATTAATAGTATCTGTGTTCAAGAAAACTGATCGTAGATATATATTAATGTCGGAAGCCATAAAGCATTCTTTAGCTCTACTACATACAAGAGATATCATTCATGGGATGTTTCTTTGTTTATAGAGTTGCTTGAATTTCTCATTAAAAATATCTATGTGAAATTTGGCAACACAATATATCAGCAGCATATAGGTATTCCAATAGGTACTAATTGTGCACCCCTGTTGGCTGAACTGTATCTGTTCTCTTATGAATATGACTATATGCAGGCGCTTTCAAAAACCGATCCATTCAAAGTCCGTTCCTTCTCATTCACCAAACGCTATATAGACGATCTTCTCGCTCTGGATAATCGCTATATAAATGACGCAGTGAAGGATATATATCCACCTTCACTGGATTTGAAGGAAACTACAGATAGCCCTACAGGCACATCTTATTTAGATCTTTATCTCTATAAAAATGAAGTGGGCATTCTCTCTCGTCGACTTTATGACAAAAGAGATGATTACAATTTCGACATCGTAAACTATCCCTTTCTGGATAGTAATATTCCAGTGGGACCTGCATATGGCGTGCATAAGGCGGTTCGACAGTGGTTTAAACTTAGTAGCATTTGCTAGATCCTGTGTTAAATGTGACGATTTTAATCAACGTCACAAAACATTGTTGCAGAAACTTATAAAACAGGGCTATTCCACCAAGCGCCTCCACTCAAAGTTTCTCAAAGTTGGCGATACATATCGCATGCTGATAGCAAAATACGAACGTAGCGTGCAGGATCTATGGCGCTACGTTTCGTAACTTGTGTCTAATTCCGTTTAACCCGGGGCTAGGGGCCGTATGAACCCATGTACTTCAAGATCCTCATGGTACTCATATGAACAGTCACAATCAAAGCGTGACTGAGATACACCATTCTTTAGATGACGACTTTACAACGACTATTATGGATTAAGAATACTGATCAGCGATACGGATTTGATATTTTTGGAACATCATGATGTCTTGCCGGCATCATTGAAAACTGTTGACCGCTTCTCTCTTGCAGGAAACAAGCCTATGTTTATGTATACTATGATTGTCTTTTTGAATTTGGTGCTAATACTGTTATATGGAATATGGAATAGGTCTTTGGATTATGGACGCGGATATTCTCTAATGGACGACGGCTGGATTATGAATGACGGACTAGACGCTTGTAATTATCTCACTGTCGAACCGCCAGTAATACGCATAAATGGTCCTATTGTATCATTTTGAGATTTTTATCCTATTTTGAGGTGTCCGGGAACCTTTGTTTGGAAATTCTGCCCGTTTTGAAAACAAAATCGACTAATCACCCTGGTGTAATTCTATAATAGCTGGGAAATGAACGCCCCTACTCCCTCAAGGGATATATTCAAACGCAATTTGCTCAATGCAGTATCTAGTCAGTTTTGGGCCACTTGTCTTACGAAACGCAATCCATTTTTAATGTCTCTTGTGTTGTTCGCGACAAACTATTATGCGTTTCAATTATCGATGAAAAGCGGCTGAAAATGTCTCACAGACATGAGATTATATGGTCTCGTCCTAATGCATCACCATTGTCCTATATAGTTGCAGAACCGAAGCAAATATTGACCAGCATTTATCTGGATTATAGCGAAATATGTGTGGGATATAACCACCCTGTTAAGGGGTTTACGTAATAATTCTAACGAAACGACTTCTTTGTCATAACTCCTTGTTATCTATCGCGTAATTGACGAAAATCGCATCCATTTTTCTTCTTCACAGTTCTTTATCATAACTCCTTGTTATCTCTTGCGTAATTGACGAAGATCGAACCCATTTATCTTCTTTACCTCGCGGGAATGAAGAGACATTTGCAGCTCTATGAACATGTGATGCAGCGCATGCGATGAATAGCTTTTTGATAAATACCATTTAACGCAAACACTGATCGAAAAAAAGGATTAATCACAATGCCATAAGCTGTATCTAGAAGTTAGAGACCCCGGGTTCTCTGGTGGATTCGTCTGCGATTTTTTTCAGGAAAATTCCGCACGTGATTACAAGGATCTGGTCTGTCATTCATAATTCAGCCGTCGTCCATTAAAGAATATCCGCATCTATAATCCAAAGACCTATTCAATATTCCATATAACAGCATAAGCACCATATTCAAAAAGACAATCATAGAATACATAAATATAGGCTAGATTCATGATCCACTGTGACGCCCGAAGAGGTCTATTCCCTGCGGAAATTCCATAGTAGTAGGCCTGATCGTCCCACCTGCTATGCTTTTCGGAATCCTTGTTGTTGACATTCCTTCAGCCGTTTTGCTGTGTTCTGTATACCGCTGTCGGTTCTTGGTCAGTAAATTCCACATCAATCTTAGTTTCAACCATTTTAACCTCCAGACGCTAGAGAAGAGAAGGGAGTTTTCAGATTTGTCTTTTTTACATTCCGTCTTAAACAATCAGGCCTCGGATCAACGTCCGCAAGCATTCTTTTTTACCAAGAACCTCACATGTAGTATATTGCAATACATTTTTAAATGATACAAATTCTGATGTTTTGAGCTCTAAGCAAAGTTTTAAATCTTAATGGGAATTAGTACGTCACACTAATATGGATATTCAATTATTCACGTGTTTATTTTTATTTATTTTTTTCACGTGATACTTCCTGCTTTTAAGATCTACAATTATTCATATTTCTAATGTTTTTCAATGTTTTTCCTGATATTTACCATGTTATATCTATTGTGTCTTTAAACTTCGTATACTCACTGTGTTATTTAACTAGTTATGTGTGTTGGTTTATTGTCTGTACACATTATTTATGCTGGTCATTATTGGGTGTATGCCTTTTGAAAGTAACAAATAAATTTCGTCCTGCCATCGACATCATAGTTCACAGCACTTATAATAACAGTTATAATAACCTTAACAACAGTTTTCCACGATTCTTGATCCAAAATGGAAACGGTATCTCTCAAGTTCGTGGATCGTGGACGATGTGCATGGATGAATCATGCATGTGTTGTCGATAATATAATTCCAGAATATTTCAAACTATTCCATAAAATTTTATGAAACCCCTCCTCGTAACCGTCTAGGCCTGGGAAAAACTGTAGGATATATTCATCTGAGTAGCCAGAAACGTTTCTATCAAGCCGTGATCAGACGACGTAGAATCGACCATACCCGATTAACTCACAAACATTTACTAAATAGGAACCAGCTCCGAGGTGAATTTTATGCCACGAAGATCTCACAGTGAAACATATTCTGACCGACTGTTATACTTACAATGTATGTATAGATTTTAAGATCGCAAGAGATTCCTTTTATCAAACAGCTACTTTAGAAGAGCTTTTTAGTCGGATAAAAGACTTATTCGAGATAAATTGGTTTGTTGCGTAAGTTTTAATGTATGTACATGTTTCTGGTGTGTTGTGTTGATTACTTCTGGATTGCAGGGATGTTGATTTGTTTTTGTTGACATATTGCTGAATACGACGACAACCTTAATTTCATTTATTAAAAGAGCCAGTCCCAATGTATATTCCATGGCATGATGATCTCACAGTGAAACATATTCTTATCGACTGTATAGATTTAAGATTGTAAGAGATTCTTTTTATCGAGCAACTACTTTAAAAGATCTTTTTAGTCGGGTGAAAGAAGACAGTATGTTAGGTTATTTGAGAGAAATCGGTTTGTTGCATAAATTTTAATGTGTGTACGTTTTAGTGTGTTGGATTACTAAGTTATGAACTTGAATACTTACAATTTCGTTTAATCGTCGATATGTAGCTGAAATATTGCTGAACGCGACGTTAAACCTTAATTCTCTCTCTATTTTAATCAGACGCGTATTACTCCATAGCAGTGGAATATTATTAATATCGGAACATCCAATCAGAGGACGAAGTGAACTCAGATGCGCTGTATTCATCGTATTCATTCTATGTTAAGTTCGATAACAAGCTAAACACTGAAGTTTCGCACAGTACAATGCAGAGAAAACATACTGCTTTAGCCTTAACAAAACTCAGCTCCCGCCGTGATCAGCTAATTCCAAGAGAGATTAGAAAGAATTGCTAGGTGATTGAATCTATGGGTAAAAAAACGTTCAATTCATTTCCTGTGATGTGATCGCATTTATGTTTTATTGTTTTGCTTTATGCTATCCCAATAAACACATTGTTTCCTTCAGTAAATCCGGAATTGTTTTCCTTAGACTAAAAAATGTGGCCATTGTAGGTAATGCTTAATTCTATAAGCAAACATAGTAATGCAATGGTTAATTGAGGGCTGAATGGATGGATGGATGAATGAGTAGATATATAATTAGACAAATTGAATGAATCTCAGAGGGATTTCTAGACTATTCATTGTTGAGCTTTGTTCGTTCCTCTCCCTGGGATTTAAAGGCGATATTTGTCTGAATCAAGCGGCAATGGCTATATCTTCGAATTTGAAGACACAGCATGGTTGTTTAGGAATTAATGACCGCCTTAGTGAATATTATCGTGTAATAATTTTTCGATGTTTAGTTTTAGACCGTCAATCAAAACATTTTTGGATGAGGTCTAAAACTAAACATCGGAAAATTATTACACGATAATATTCACTAAGAAGGTCATTAAATCCATTCTAACATGCACAATGATGAATATTTCCTCATTTCATAAGCGGAATGGCAAATTTTCTGCAAACTTGTACCGTTTGTATGCGAGAATTTCGTGACTGGTTTGCAGGCCATGCTCGTACGTGCTGTTCGTTCACGAGCTGCAGCTGTGTGAACTCCGCCTTCTGCGCAGTGAATGAACCAATCGTCGCTCAACTTTGTGGCACTGCGTCACAAGAAGGAGACGTCACCAGTTCGGCACGTGAATGTGACAGATCACAACAAACAAATGAAGATTATCGTGTGATAATCTCCGTATGTTTTGAGGTCTGGACCAATCAGCGCACGGCTATAACGTGGAGCATGTTAGAATGACCGTTCTTCAGTTTATTGAATTTCCGCGTCGTCGAGCAACACGTATTGATGTCGTGATATACTCGACTAACATGGACTGACCTCATAGTGCGTACTCTGAACGTATCTCGCCAGAACATTGCACTAGAGATTTATTAAGGCCAAAGCTGTGTTTTGGAATAAATTGAACGTATCTCGACATTGCACGTCCATGGGTGACATTCTACACAAGAAAAGCCACATCGAGATGAGCAGACAATGGGCTTAACGAGATAAAATGTTATGAATATTAAAGTAATCATTATTAATCGTATCAAAATAAATGTGGGCTCGAGTCACACTGGCGTTGCTTGGATTAAATGTGGGCTCGAGTCACACTGGCGTTGCTTGGATTAAATGTGGTCTCGAGTCACGCTGGTGTTGCTTGGATTAAATGTGGGCTGGAGTCACACTGGCGTTGCTTGGATTAAATGTGGGCTCGAGTCGCACTGGCGTTGCTTGGATTAAATGTGGGCTCAAGTCACACTGGCGTTGCTTGGATTAAGTGTGGGCTCGAGTCAAACTTGCGTTACTTGGACTAAATGTGGGCTCGAGTCTCACTGGCGTTGCTTGGATTTTCCATAATCTCTCTATAATGTTAGCAACCATGTCTGTTTGTTAATTTCCGGCCTGTCCAATATTTTTAGTGTTAAACTTTAATATTGATATAAGGAACGGGGGAGTGTTTATGACAATAAACGGTATTATTCACAACGTTATACATTCTTTTAATTTATTTCAGGATAATACGATAATAATAAGTATTGCGGTGTGTCTATCTGAATACTAGCCCCAGCACCACTTTCAGATATTTAAGCGTCTCTCACCTCTGTCTGTTAAGAACAATGTCAACAAACTCAAAATAACTACCTGAAAGCCCTGGAATTGAGAATGGACTTTTAACCGAGCGACCATCGTTATATGAAGTGGTCTGATGTCCATATCTGTGTTGACATTACGGCCAACGTGCCATCTCCTGCCCACTTGAGTATTCTATACAGAGGGTACACTGATGTATAGTCAACAAATGGTGTCCCGTCTGTTGAAGAATGTTTATCCGGACAGGAAATGTATGGAGGATATCTGGGAAACCATTATTGATGGTAGCGCTTTGCTGCATATATCTTGCACGATCTGCTTCTCGGCACTGCCACTTATATTGACTGAAGCTATCACTTAAACAGCGAAAGAGGTATGTCGAACATATCACATCCGATTTGAAAAATATCCCGAGTACTTTCAATCTCAGAATGTAAATTTATTTGTGAAAGTTGCCGCATAATATACGGTACATGTCTTCTATTTCTAAAACCGTGATTTAATAATGTTTCCCAGACAAAATATTGGTAAATGTGAACAACTACGCCCTATATTCAGGACATCACACCAGATGCGGGCGGCAGACGCAACTGCATTATCACGAAGGCCAAACAAAATGGACGAGGTCGAGGAAGAACTTCTGTGATTGGTCAGTATCGAATTCGCCGCGGCGGCTGAGGTAAGCGGCTCGACTGAAAATGGGAATTGGGACATTGTATTCGCGTCGCCCGCCCTCACCGTTTCGTGAGCGGTGTGCAAGCTATACTCACACGCTTGTACCCAGTCATAGTATGTGATATATAGGTAATGTCTCGCAATGCCCTTTTGCTCTCTCGAAATGTGGCATTGTATGAATCTTTAACTTCTTTCGCCGTGGAGTGTCTGGTGTCAATGTCCAGATTTTCCCATTGGCTGAATTTCCTCACGTGGCCATGGGAAAGTTACATGATACCGCCACGTGGGGGAAATTAACCAGTGAATGCTTGTAAAGTATTTATCTAGTTTATGTAATTAATAAGTCACCAATCTGTGGAGGCCTTACATTTCTGTCGTACCCCCTTTCCGATAATGAATGAATGATTCGTTTATTGTACTTAAGGCCATAGGCCCGAATACAAGTACAATACATAGTAATCAATATATTCAGTAGGTGCGCACACATACAGTTAGCATTGCTGTATTTACCAGGTTAATCATTGTTCAGTTGGAGTAGATGATGCCTTCATTACAAAGCAATGTCACAATACAACATCAGATGTTTCAATGTTCCTCCCTTTGAGGCCATTAACGTATTGAATCGGTTATGTGACTTTACCCTTAAATATTTTTCTGGTATTAATTGGTTACGCAGTGAATCTAAAGCTGGACAAACAATAATAAAATGAAATTGATCTTCGGTGTGTTACTAAATCTCGCCGTATCTATCGCAAGTCCTGCCGTACCAACTCTCACCTTAGCAAACACATTTCGTAGTCTAGACACAGCTGGTTCAGTCAAATAAAATTCAATACTAATATTATACTTATACCCGTTATATGTGGCATAACGATTACTATGTGTAATTGTGCTAACCCAATATTGTATACATATATCTTTTACCCAGGTCTCAAAAAATTTTCAAAAACACATTGGCATTACCCACTCCTTGTTCGAACCAGGCATACCCAAAACCATATCTGCAGAGTAACTGTTTTACATCAGACGCCCAGGTATTTTTACCTTTTGAATCTAAATAATATAACATTTCATAACATTTTCTTGGGTATCTGAATTTCGGCATGTTTACCAATTTTAGCCAGAATTTGATACATCTCACTGAAGTATTGCAGAAGAGTGGATAACGCCCACACTCGCCGATAGCCATAGCATTAGGTGTACTTTTTCCGGTTCTCAAAAAGCGTTTGCAGGCCATATATTGCACGCGTTCAATCTCAACGTATTGCTTGTGACCCCAAATTTCCGACCCGTAAAGTAAAATTGGTTTTATTTTGGTGTCAAATAGCTTAAAGAAGACATTGTAAGGTAGGTCACCTAAATACCACATTGTCTTCAACACTTCAGTTAATGCACATTTTCCCTGAAGAGCTACGTTATGTATATTCTTCATCAGGTTCATTCAATTGGAAAATATTACTCCGAGTTACTTGTATGATGTTACAATTTCTAATACATTGTTTCCAAATGTCCACTTTTCCCATTTACTCAAACCACCCCCTCTTTTAAAAACAACTATTTTCGTTTCATAATATTTACATATAACTTCCATTGTTCACAATATGAATACAAAACATTGAGTTGTCCTTGTAGACCTTTCGGGGTGAATGAGAAAAGAACAACATCGTCAGCGAATAATAACATAAATAGCTCTAACATATCTGGGAAAAGTTGCACCCCATCTTTACCATTTTCGGTTATGCCCGTATCCAACTGATATATGTACATCGAAAAAAGTAAGGGACTAAGAATACAGCCTTGCCTCAAACCGATTGGACATGGGAATTCTTCCGTTAGCCCCCCATTGCTTTTCACACAAGCTTTGACCTCAGTATAAATAGCTTTGAGGCAATTAAGTATTTTACCATGCAGGCCATATTTTGACAACAGGGCGAACAGCTTACCTCTATTAACTAAATCAAACGCCTTTTTAAAATCAACAAAAGCTACATATAATTTACCCCTTCTTTTGAACAAATGTTTCTGGACTGCCGCAAACAATGTAAATAATTATATTATCTACAGTAGAGTAACCCTCCCTGAACCCCGCTTGCCCCTCTGATATTATATTTTGATCTTCTGCCCATGCTGAAAGACGTTTGTTTATAATGGTTGTAAAGATTTTTCCAAAAATGCTCAATAAGGATATTCCTCTATAATTATTTGGATCTTCAGTAACCCCACTCTTGAATATTGGTACAATTATGCCGACACGCCATTTGTCCGGAAACTCGCCAGTATCGAAGATATGGTTGAACAAATTTTCCATATACGGGATACATATTTCAACTGAGCATTTGAAAAATTCACTGAGAATGTGGTCCAGACCAGGCGATTTGCCTCCCTTTAAAGTTTGGATTGCCTCCCTTATTTCCTGTTCAGTTATCCGTGCATCAATTATATCATCGGACGCATTCTGCTCTGGGATAGTCGTACTAATTTCTGGATTTTCTGTCTCGTCTACGTTGAAAAGAGTTTTGAAATAGTCTAACCACTTTTGGCTGCCTATATTATTCCCAGCAGTTGGTTTTCTTATATTCCTCATTATTGACCAAAATTGTTTGTCATGTATCTTTTCAGTGAGTGTATTTAAACATTTTTGCCTATACATTTCTTTCTTGTTTTGCTTGAGTACTTTATATGTTTTCCTTGTATTAGAATAATTAAGAAAAGATCTATTATTTCTATTTTTACGGAAAAGTCTAAGAGATCGTCTGCATTTACCTTTTGCTTTACGACATTCACTGTCGAACCACTTATTTTTACGTGGCAATCTGTTTGGTTTGAAAGTCTTTACAAAACATTCGCCCGCTTTAAGCAACGTACTTGTGAATAAATTCACGCTTTCGTTTATAATGGACGACGGCTGGATTATGAATGACGGACTAGACGCTTGTAATGTTATCGTTTATCAAATATTGGGCAGTGGCAATATTTTCTTTACATTCGTCCGTAGTTAGTTGTGAGCAGAATTTTTCTCTATAAGCATCATTCCAAATTACTTTATTTTCAGTTTCTCGTTCATTCCTATGATAAGATTTTGATTTTAAAAAGGTTACAATTGGAAGATGTTTCGATTCGGATCTATTGCCCACTACAAAATTATTCACAAGATTTAACAAATTGTGTGAAACAATGAAATAATCGATTACACTCGCTCCATTGTGGCATATGTATGTGTAGTCTCCCACTTGACTATCAGAGCCGGTACGCCCGTTCCAAACACATAGCCCAAAAACTGAACAAAGATCTAATAAACTTCTGCCAAAAGTATTAACAGTACTATCTTTAGAAATTCTTGGAGAGTCGTCACTGTCTGTCTCTTCGAATATGTCCGCCATGCCATGATCGTTATTGAGCGACAGTGCCGGTTCACTTAAGTTTGCAGTCCTTGAGTACGATGCTGCTTCATTATCGGTTTTAGTAGACCAGGTCTCTGAAAATCCGATAACTTGGAACTGATTTAAATATGTAATGAAATCATTATCGTCAAATTTAGAGAAAAGACCCTCAATATTCCAAAATATAAAATTTGATTCTTTAGCTAATATGGGCCTATGGGGTCTGTCCTATTTTTTGGAGTTGTCACGATTCGCAGATTGAGATTGAAATAATGAATGTCCCCCAGTTTGATCAAACCTATGTCGACTATCACTCACGCTGTCCTCCACGATGATAAGTTTTTTACATTTATAATATCCCCTTTTTCCCTCTTCTCTCAATTGTCGAAATTTAGCTCTTTGCCTCCAGGTTTTGTCACTAGACACCCCTATATCTTTCTCCTTGAATTTATCACGCGCGTCCAGTACTTCCATTTTGTCATCCCAAATAAGGAATTTACACACTAGTGGTCGATTTTTGCCGGGTATTCTATTCCTACTGGGGACGCGATGCACAAGATCGCGTTTTTTGCAGGCTGCAAATGAGTCGTCGTCTTCCTCTGGCACGCCGTGAAACACAACATTATCTCGACGAGACTGGGACTCGATGTTGTCGATTTCGTCTTCAAGTCGTTCGATATCGGGGCTACCACCCTCTTCAAGATTGACTACTTTTTCGTGCAGGGCGTCTATATCCAACCGTAATATATTCTGATTTTGTTTTACTTCCTGTACCGAATTGGATAGGGCAATCATGTTTTCACTAAGCGAGATAACTTCCTTTTTCACATCATTTATTTCCTTTGTTATATCGATCCTTAGTTTTCGAATCTCTGCCAGTATAACTTTAGATGAGTCCCCCCGGCTAGAGCCTGTTGGTGGACCGGGGTTAGATTCGATGTCGCCACACTCAACTAGATCGAGATGTCGATTTCGGTTGTTGCATTTCAACGGCTCTAAATTGGTCATTTGTGTTGGGCAATTGCATGGATTTCCGATAATGCTATGGCGTATGTGGCAGAACTGATTCGTTGACAAGGCAATGCATCTTTGTCAAACTCTGTATCTGCTGCTATGTATGATTTGTCAACACAAAAGTCGATATGTTGCAAGAAATTCTGGTACAGGGAAACAGATGCGACTGCACTGAATTCTTCGGCAATGTTTTTGATATGAAATAAAACTATGTATTTTGTTTCCGAGTCGCAGCTGTCTCAATCAATATATTCATAGGCAGAGATACATATCAAACCTTTTACAGGAGAGTGAGAGAATTAAGGTTTAACGTCGCGTTCAGCAATATTTCAGGTATATAGCGACGATCAAACAAAATTCTAAGTATTCAAGTTAATAACTCAGAGAACTAATTCATTAAATACATGTAAATACATTAAAATGTATACAACAAACCGCGATCTCTCTCAAATAATCTTCTTTTACTCGGCTAAAAAGATCTTCCAGAGTAGCTGCCCGATAACAGTTACCTCTTACAATCTTAAAACTATACAGTCGATAAGATTATGTTTCACCGTGAGATCTTCGTGGCATGGAATACACCTTGGGACTGGCTCTTTTTTTAGCAAATGCCCATGAGTTACTCGTGCATGGCCGACTCCGCATCGTCCAACCATGGCCTGATCGAAGCGCCTCTGGCTGTTCAGATGAGTATAGTCTAGAGTTTTTTTTAACTCGAGATGCTAGTTATTATTCATAGCACCCCACAAAGATTGAAACATACAACAATCTCACATAAGCACAGATAGATGGTCTGAAACCACTGTATGGGATTCCAACAGGACCAACCTCATCATCTAGGGCTGCCTTACCCATTTTATCAGCTTCAATATTACCTTTGATGTCAACGAGACTAGGTACCCAGCAAAACAAAATATCAATCTGTTGATCAAATTGATCATGATGGTAGGATGAGTTGAATTTCAACTTTCAATCGCTTGAAAGCATGACAGTGAATCTGAGAATACGATATATTTCTTCCTCTGCTTCTACAGTGAATATCGAACTTTTACCTGGTAGTCGATAGGTTTTAGTTTTGGAACTAAAGATACTAGCACATTCTACTCTCTCACCATCTTTAGAACCTTATGGATAAGTAGCCTGATTTGATCTGTATTTCTCTCTTAATATACCAAATTCTTGTGTATACACGAGCTGGCTAGTATCTGCTTTTTATATTTCGTCAATGTAATATCTACTTCTGGTTTGATTAGCTGCCATGGTGGAGTTGGCAAGAGCTTGCTGGATAAAATTTGATTAAGCTTAATACCGTTGCTACAATATGTGGTTTCATACGAATTCCAAAAGGTGGAATAATGGAAGGTTTCTTTAAATAGAAATCAACGTACTGAGGTTTGAAAACACAGTTATGTGCAGGATTTGAGTGATTTGAACGCAATTTTTGTGATGTCTTGCAGTGATAGTTTAATTCTTCGAAGTTCTAAAGGAATTTTATCTGATTCGACATATAAGCTTTCCTTAGGGGATGTTCTGAACGCTCCGAGGCAAAGTCATAGTCCTTGATGTAGAATAGGATCTAGCTTTGCCAAGTTTGACTTGCTTGCACCGTTGTAAACAATAGAACCATAATAAAGTTTAGAACGAACGAGTATCGATATAAATAGAGAAGCGTTTTCTGATCTCCTCTCCACTTATAGCTGTCAACTACCTACAACAAATCAAGCGCTTTTGTGCACTTAGCTTTCAAGCAATTTATATGCGATTTGAACGTTATTCGGTGGTCAAACAATATTCTTAAGAATTTGGCCTCTTTACTACATTGATCTCAGTTCCATCTAATGTAAGCACTGGATCTTTCTGCTTGAAATATTTCCTGCAAATGTGTATGCAATTTGTCTTAGCTCTTGCAGAATTTGAAGCCATTTTCTAGTTGTAATGTTCTGTCAATATTGTGTATTCTTTTTCACTACACGATTTGTTGAAATCGTCTACAAAGAGTGAATCATCAATTGATTCAAAACTGTAGCAAATCCGTTCATCTTGATACAGAGTAGTAGACAAAGTACAGCCCTGTGGGACACCCTGATCCTGATCGAAATGATCAGACATGGTTGTACCCAACCGAACTTGGAATTGTCTATCATTCAAAAAGTTGGATATAAATACGAGTAAACGGCCCTTTAATCCCACATTATGAAGATCTTTTAGAGTCCCGCATTTCCAAGTTTCTAAATCAAAAGAGACAGAAACCACATGTTCATTCTTGGTGAAAGCATTCTTGACAAACCAATCTAATCTGACTAAATGATCAATGGCACTTCTATTTTTACGGAAACCAGTTTGAATATCACTAAGTTTCTTTTCAGTTTCCAGGTACTAAACAAGGCGATCATCTATCATGCGTTCCATTGTTTTGCAAACACCGCTAGTCAGTGAAATCGGGCGATAATTTCCAGGGTCTGTATGGTTATGGCCAGGCTTTGGTACTGGTATAACAATGGCATTATGCCATGACGGTGGAAAGTCTTCTGTCAGCCAAAGTCTGTTGAATATGCGTGATAAGATTTCTAGAGAAGATTCGGGTAGATGTTTCAAAAGTCGATGATGAATATTATCAGGGCCTGCAGCAGAATCGTTAGCTTTCGTGAGAGAAGCATGAAGTTCCTCAACTGTAAACATAGCGTTGTATCTTTCACGGTTACCGAGGGGGGATTTTACTTCATTTTTCCTTTCTCTTTTTTGGAAACTTGGTACATAATTATATGACAATGAGTTTTTGGCAAATGTTTCGCCTAATTTATTTGCAATTTCTACTTTGTCAGTTATCACCTGGTCTCCATCGTTGAGATGATGAACGCTGGACCATATGGATCTTTGTATCATAAGCCAAACATTCGTTATGGGAGTATGCGTATTGATCGTAGTAATAATTTTTTTTTCCAAGAATCACGTTTATTCTGTTTCATAGTTCTACGAGTTTAGCTCTTGTAAATGTGCGATCTTTCAAATTTTCAGGATTAGGATGCCGGCCGAAATATCGTTCAGCTTTCTTCCTACATTTTCTTGCTTCTTGGCAGTCATCATTAAACCATGTTTTTTTAATATGTGCAACTCCTGAAGATGTGGTTATGGTTAGCAATTTCAGTCAGCATATCTGACAATAACTGTTTAGGATCTGGAACATCAGCGACAGGGACTGCTTGTAGTTTTTTGACAAAGCTTTTCAAATTCTGGCCAGTTTGCCTTTCTTGAAATTATACCTTGTGAAAGGAGGGTCATCAGCCGAATGAACAGCTTTTAAAACAGTGGAAAACTGATACTTCCACAAAGGTCATCATGATCAGACCAAGTAAATTTTTCGAGTATAGGAAGGTCGCCAAGTGAGATATCTAATGCTGAATAGGTTATATGAGCTGAGGAAAAATGTGTATAATAAGCATCTTTAAAAATACAGCTGTGTATGGTAGACAATCTCGTTGTACAATAATCACACTGTTATGACATATGTTAGTGATTTATGACTAAAATGCCTTTACTGTGAACACTATACTGTGAAGTCATGTGGCTCTGTCAGTATGTCGGCACCTCTTCCCACTTCCCTTATATGTGTTGTAATTTCCATCAGTTGTGTTAAATACTCGACGAAGAGGCGTACTGATGAAACTGGATATGCATCTTAGTCAAATATCACCATGAAATATGCCACAAAAGTTTGGTTCAGAACAACGAGATTGTCTACCATACACAGTTGGTATATGCCTTATTGAGCTTATGTCAGCATAAGACTGTGAGTGACAGGCTTGAATTCTGAATAAGAAAGACACCGTTCAATGTTCCCACTACTTATGCATGTGATCGTTGATTCATATTTATTTCATCTGGCGGGAATACAGAACACCCATGCTGCCAAATACAAAATTTTAACTTCGGTTTGTTTTCACATCACCACTCGCATATTACATGGCTCTATACGCTTTCTGATTTTTAAATCAGTATGAAGTTAGAATCTAGGCCAACGTGATCCTGTTTCAATTCTATGAATGTAGCTGGGCACTTTTTAATCGGAATTCCACATCAATTCAATATTGTTTTTTCAGTTTTATCAAGTAGTCGCTGCCGTTTTTCTCTCTGAATCAAGCTACTGACGAAATCGTGTTAATAACATTTGTACGCATGGCGAAGTAAATGAAGAATAATTTTTGGCAATACTATTTCCATGTGGTACATTATTGACGAATGTATATGTAGTGGTCCATCTGAAGATGATTCCGTTCTTCAGTGAAATCATTAGTATGGCTGGAATCACACATTTGGAAATGGTATCCAGTAGACCAGAACATCAACATAATGAACTGGGAAGTTAAATTAATTTGTCTATAATTAATAGCGAACGCAGCTGTTGGTAGCAGATATTTAGCTCGAAACGACCATGGATAGCTGCAGCAAGACGACTTGAAAATATGGATAACCGAGAGTAAGGAGACACATCAATACACTTAACATATAATTGTGCTCAGAAAATGAAGACGTGCATAAAGCAGGGAGTTCCATGATTGGTAAATATAATTAAATGAAATGTTCATTGAAAGCCTTTAATTTTAATTCAATCAGCATCCATGATCGGTTGGCATACCGGAGGCTCATCAAGAAAGGACTTCTATGGCAGCAAATTGAAAGATGAGGCGCAGAATTGCTTTGAGGCGTGGGAATCCGGAAAAGTAGACGAGCACTTTAAAACAGAAACCCTTCAGTACCGATTTAACAATTTACATATGATTTACTGAGTATCTAGGTATAATCACAACTCAGAATGAAACTTGCAGTAATTATGGGATGACTGAGGACGATTGCTCTGAAAGTAAGAGGAAATTTAGGAAAATAAGCTAACTAGCTTTTCACCATCTGTGATGCGATACTTAATATAAAGATATAAGAGTTTTAGATTGACTGGGTAATTGTACCAACTTAATCACCATTAATCCAAGTTAATTATCCGAAATCTAAGTGAACATTGAAGATAATGTGAAGCAATACGGATAGCAATATTATGCTTTTGCCCAGATGAAAAACTCCAAGCTTGGAGTAAAGCTATCGTTCAAAACTTTGAATGTCATGTTGGAAATTAAGCTGTGGAAATAGACCTTTGCACGACATGCATTTTACATCTCCTTAATGTTAAAAGGAACAGCCACACTAAAAACATAACTGAGATAGAAAGTGACATTCTCTCTCATCGACTTTATGACAAAAGAGATGATTACAATTTCGACATCGTAAACTATCCCTTTCTGGATAGTACTATTCCAGTGGGTGAGTGAGAGAGTGAATGAAATTTAACGTCGCTTTCAACAATATTTCAGCTATATCGCGACGATTCCAGTGGGACCTGCATATGGCGTATACATATCTCGCTTAGTAGCATTTGCTAGATCCTGTGTTAAATGTGATGATTTTAATCAACGTCACAAAACATTGTTGCAGAAACTTATAAAACAGGGCTATTCCACCAAGCGCCTCCACTCAAAGTTTCTCAAATTTGGCGATACATATCGCATGCTGATAGCAAAATACGAACGTAGCGTGCAAGATCTATGGCGCTACGTTTCGTAACTTGTGTCTAATTCCGCTTAACCCGGGGCTAGGGGCCGTATGAACCCATGTACTTCAAGATCCTCATGGTACTCATATGAACAGTCACAATCAAAGCGTGACTGAGATACATCTTTTTTTTTTTAGATGACGACTCTATAACGAATATTATGGATTAAGAATACTGATCAGCGATACGGATTTGATATTTTTGGAACATCATGATGTCTTGCCGGCATCATTGAAAACTGTTGACCGCTTCTCTCTTGCAGGAAACAAGCCTATGTTTATGTATACTATGATTGTCTTTTTGAATTTGGTGCTAAAACTGTTATGTGGAAAATGGAATAGGTCTTTGGATTATGGACGCGGATATTCTCTAATGGACGACGGCTGGATTATGAATGACGGACTAGACGCTTGTAATTTAAATTCGTTTGGACAGAAAAGTATTTTATAATTAAACATCTTAGTATTATCCGGTCATCACTGAAACTTGTTGACCGCTTCTCTTTCAGAGGAAACCATTATATGTTCTTTTATATTTTCAGTGTATGCATGTTTGAAATTGATGTCACCAGGGGAACTGTCACAGGGCTTAATTACGACCGTCACAGGGGCTAATTACGACTTCAAAAATGGATTTGATGGGAATTCTCTTCTTTGCGAGTCTGGCATTGATGCGCTTCTTTGTTACGGATGTCATAATCGTCAACATAATTTCGTTACAATAAATTCCTTCAACGATCCATACCTGCATTCTGATAAGAGATTTAAGTTCACAATATCCATTCTGATATGGATATAAGTTCACGACATTCATGGAAGTGTTGTGTATCCCTCAAATACGATTAGCCAACTCTATTGGCGCCTGTGTCGCAGTGGTTACTACACTTCTATTGTTCAAGCTGTGGAACGCAATTAACCGGCCCATCGCATTCAGGAACATGAGGCAGCACCTAAAAGGTGCAACAACCCCTCAGTCAGACAGATTTAGTCAGTGAATATTGATACACAATGAATGGAAAATGCATATGTAAAAGCCTGAAAGATTTGGTTGAATGCTGAAGATGCTTTAGCAGTGGCTTGTAAAAGGGTAAAATATGATAAATTCAGTGTGGGATGTTGGATGCATTGGAGGACTATAATAAATAATTTGACATATCCCGTGCGAAAAATATGGCGGAAGAACAAAAATATTCTGAACAAAAACAATAATAATCTATCTGAACAATAATGATAGTCTTCCGATTTTCATTGGAAGCCTAGTAATATAGAGTTTTTGATAGAAAAAGCTGTATGAATCCCTGTCTACCTGTTGATTGTATGTTTCTTCCTATCTGTGATCAAGCAGATTCCGAATTTGAAGTCCCTAGCTGGGACTGTTTGGCTTCTATCGCGTTCACATTGCCATATGGACATTTTTCGCTACGTTACCATGGAAATCACAAAAATCATCACAATGTACCCAACTTTGATAGGCTTGTGGTGGACCATCCAACAATGCTACGTGGCAAATTTGAAGTTTCTAGCTGAAACTGTTTGGCTTTTGACGCGTTCTCATCGCCATATGGACATTTTGCGTGACGTTGCAATGGGAACCACAAAAATCATTGTAAAGTACCTAAATTCAAAAGACTTGAGGCTGACCAGCCAACAATCCTGTGCATCAAATTTAAAGTCTCTAGAGGCAACGGTTTGGCTTCTGGACCGGTCACAAGAATAGACGACCGACCAGACGACCTGACGTACATGCCGACGACAGAACCCCGCAGCCTAATAGGCTGAGGGGTAAAAACGAATCTGAGCTCACCAACAACCAATGTATGAGACCAACGTCTCTCAGATCGCGCCGGTTATCCATCATAGACGTAATTGGTGATAATGCCAAATCACTGATCTGATTATGCTATTTGCACATGACATGCTTTATGAGACGTTGTAACGTCACACATGAGCGAATTTGCTGAAAACAGAGATTTCTTCTGTATTTGAAATAGAACACATACTTGAGGAAACTGGAGGTGAACCCTACGAGCCGGAAGCAAGTGGAGACAAAGCTTCTGATACAACGGGATAATATCCCATTTTAGTCACCGTTGAACATAGTGACATACCATGGAGTTTGGAGCCGGTATGAAAGTAAGGATATTATATAAGAAATAAATATCCTGGTCCTATCTTTTAGTCCAGCTGAGATATTTATGCCTGATTTGCAACCAGGTAAGACACAATTCTCTAAAGAGAAACACTTGAAAAGGAACATAGTTCTCTATATTTGTATCTAATACCACTTATGCCGGTACTAGGGGCCGTGTGGTCATGTCATCCAAATTGCCACATGAACAGGTACAATAAAAGCGTATCTGAGATAGAACACATATCACGAATCGTTAGATTCTTGGTATGTGCTTTAGCATAGGTTAACCAGAAGACTATACTGTGAAGTCATGTGGCTCTGTCAGTATGTCGGCACCTCTTCCCACTTCCCTTATATGTGTTGTAATTGATTATTGGACTTTCCATTCACATCGGTAAGTGACGTTCGATGCAGACACGTGGCATGACGCCGAACGGAAAATGACCACATATAGAGTTCGGGAACAGTCTTTAAAATTAAAAAAAAACTACTATAATCATTTATTCAAGAGAATTATTTGGTCGACTAGCATTAATGTCACCTGCATTTTGCAGAGATTAGTGATATACCAATTGTGTTGGCAGACAATTTCAGAGTAATTCAGCTCTGTTTGTTCTACTTCATCTGTCTCTGAATACCATGGCCTCAATCATGTAGCAAATAACCCATTGTCCTATTTTAATGTCAGTATGGACGAGGTCACAAAGCTTCTTTACTTAAAGCTTGCGACGATTATAATATTTCAGGAATTGTGTCCTTACGAGATCATTTGTCTCCAAAAACAGGTTGACACGATTATATGCAAATCAAGTGAGCTCAACTCTGTTTTGGTCATAAGTCAAATGACCTATCTGACGTTCTTCTATATTCGATATCTTCCATGTTTGCCGAGGATTCAACAATTTTCAAGAAAGATAACACGTTATCGGGGCTGTGTTTATTTACATGAAGACTGATGTAAACTATGAAAGCATTTGATGTTTGATGTAAAGTCGAATCATGCCACTTTTACAATCAAGAAGATTATTACGTATGAACAGGAGTTAAAAGGACAACACATTGAAAAGGTTTCAAAAGTTAAACATCTGGGTGTCATTTTAATATCGGGTTTAAATTTTGAACATCATATATATAGCATCCGTAACAAAATCTTTTTACAATATTAGGACTGATTAAGTCAACTTGTGAATCTTTCTCTTCTGTTTCCGATATCAAATAGTTGTAGATATCACTTGTAAGTAGTCGATTAGAATATTGTTCTAAGTATTGTTCTAAATAGTATTTTCAAACCGGAGCTGACTATGATCATTTAGGATATAGCGATGTCTGTTTACAGTTTAATTTGCCACAGCTTTCCGAGAGAAGACGTGTTTTAGATTTAATGTGTTTACATAATATTATTCCAATACGAAAGTGATTATTTTTTATCACAAATTTCCTTTTTTGTTGTACCACCAAGGATTTTACGTATACCATGTTATAAAATTTTCGCTTTACTTCATGTTACTCGGCTGTAGAACAGTTTTACTGCAGACTAATTTTAACACTATTGTATCTCCTAACTTTTACAAAGCACATATAAGATGATTGATTTATCCTTAATAATGTTTCTAAACATACTTAATAGTAATTATACTCTTATTACTGTATATTTGAAATCACACTGCCAAAAATAGGGTACTTAAATAAGTTTTTTTTACCTCAATTCTAGATAAATTACCTTAAAACAAGAAATGTTTTCTTAGTTTGTCCAATTTTGCCAGATTTATCTTATTTTAAGAAAAATTATCTTAAATATGATTTAATTTTACTAGATATATCTTGTTATAAGAAAAGTCATCTTAAATAAGATTTATTTTTACCAGATGTATGGTGTGATAAGAAAAGTTATCTTAACTAAGATGTCTTTTCTGTGATTTGTCTCCTTAAAATGTAAGATCGTGAATCGAGTGGAAACGGATCGCTACACTAATAGTATGAACTTGTGGTTTCCTGAAAGAAATTGTTCATTGTCAATTTGTAAGAGTTACTGTTACAACTTGCCTGAGATATACGTGAAATTATATCTTCTACTTGAGTGAGGAACATATTTTTGTAATTTAGTATTTTTATCTGCAAATCCACCTTCATGTGCGGTTATGGTTTTCATATGGGTTCATGTATTGCCGCCATTTTCAACTGAAATCTTCTGTTCTTTCACAATTCTCGCGAATTATATTGGTATCCAGGAACATTATTGAGGAAACTCAACTGAGCCTCTCAGTGCAGATCGTTATACAGATGAATGAGAGTAGTATGTTGCTCAATGTGTTCAATGAACTGAGCGAAATCGTCGAAAATGAGATTTGCTTTCTTTGGGAGTGGATTTACAGATATACAACAACAACAACAACAAATTGGGAAACAAACTAGATCCTAGGGGCTTCTGTTGGTGAAAGTGCGGATCTGCAGATCGGTTTCGTCGGTTTTGTCTACCTGAACACAGGCAATTAGAAAGTAAGTTTAAGACTGTTACATTGGTTTCAAAGCAAACGCGAAAAAATATATGTATAAAAAGCAAAGATACAAGCTCGACCTCCCATGTGCACAGCAATGTAGAAATGTATTTCCAAGAAAAGCTTCCCCATGTCGAAGAGATATAAGAAAGCAACACATTTTTATATACATTAGCTAATCAAATTATTTAATATTTACAGTATAATGAAAAAAAAAATTGAAAATATGTTTTTGAATTCTCCAGAAGTATTTTGGGGTTGAATAAGCTTATTCATTATATATGTCAGATAGGCATTCAAACCAAAGTCATTGCATCAAACCAGTGACTGCAGTCATTTCAGGAAACATGTCTTTGTAATGTAAGTTGGTGGCAAGTTGCCTCTGGCAATTTTGACTGGCAGACACTTTTCGGGATTTGAGTATTTGCATAAAACTTCGGATCTGGATTCTACATGGTTTGTAGTGTATTGATTCCTCCAGTGTTTCCTAGTTCTTTCCTTCAGCTTTGGAAAAATATTCATATATGAACTTGGGTGTATGCTTTAGCTTGCAAGACCTTGTCTGCGACTAAACATTGGGACTTTCTCCACCACAAGCACTTGATGATCGAGCACAAAGGCTGGGCAATTCTACTTGAACAGTTTAGGTGTTTTTACTATCAAGAGTGCAATATGCTGTTATATTTGTAATGTCTATGGAGAATTGAAGATGACAGATTTTCTAAATTTGAGAAGTATCCATCATATCTTTGGTGTTTGGCTATTTTGCATGGTTTTAATTATATCAGTCTCTTGTCATATCCTACAACTTTGACATGGGCGAGAAATGTGCAAATATATTTTAGTATTACTGCTATAAATGGAAAGAAATACTTGTCAAGGAGAGGTTTTAAGGATGAATGCCAGAACAAAGGCCATAAAATATTTAAAATATATTCTTTATTTATCTGTTTTACATATATGACTTACTTTTGCCCTTCAATTGCATGATGATGGGTTGAAAGCGACGTTAAATCCTATCACTCACTCACACTTCAATTGCATGACATTATTTTATCATGTTTTTATTTTACATGTATACTGCTAACTGTAACAAGCATATATTCATGTTCAGATTTTGGCAGTAATATGATATAAAAAACTTTAGTTAGAAACGTTAATTGGATTGAAGGGAAATATTTGAAGTGTCACTATGGAGTTGGTATATACCTCTTCTACATGCATACACTTTTGCATCTAATATGTGCAGACTATTCACTACATGCATCATTTGAATAAAATTTCCCCATCTTCAAAAGATTTTTTTTGTCATTTAATTTGATTAAATGTTGTTTAGCATGTTTTTTCTTAATTAAGTAAATGTTGCTAGCTCAAGATCCCTTTTACAATGAATTTACAATGTAAGATAACTTATCTTGAAGACTGTATACATGTTTTCTTGAGTAAGAATATTTATCTCAACAGCCTTGAGAAATATTTTCTTATCCAAGTTAACAGCTTTGAGAAATATTTTCTTATCCAAGTGGTCATTTTTTCTTGAACAAGTTAATTATCTGGAATAAGTTTAATATTCTTACCCCACTCCAAAAATATCTTACTTTAGATTTCATAGCAAGATAAATTATCTTACTGAAGAAAAAATAAGATTTTTTTTCTTAAATGAGTAAAAAGCGCCAAGATAATTTTTCTTAATTAAGATCTTCGAATAAGATTTGTGAATCTTGAATAAGATAAATAAACTTATAATTTTCTTATCCAAGTAAATATCCGTAAGTAAATTATTCTTACCCCACTCCATGATAATTTATCTTATTTCAAGATGATTTTTTCTTAAAATAAGTTGTTTTTTTCTCGTTTTAAGTACCCTATTTTTGGCAGTGCACTTGTTACTTCATCACGCATATTATTGTAAATTTACTGCACTGCATATATTGTTTAATGGAACCGGTTTCTGGGCCTTGAGTCTGTTGGTTCTGTATCTGAATAAATAAAATAAATACAAAAAAAAACACAACAAAAACGGAAATTCTGTCCAGGTTCACGAATATGTGAACTCAATATGTTTTCTCAATGCTCCAACCAGTATGACGAAGACTGTGCAGTGAACTCGGATAAATAGTTCATTTTTCGGATAGGTTGGTGTTTTCAAATATGCGACCCTTTCGAAACATACCCAGTTGCTTCTTGCCTTCCAAAATTCTCTGGACTACTTCATGTAACACGTGGAGTCGGGTTCTTGGCAAGCGAATGGTAAACTTTTTATTCAAAGGTTCCATACGTGAGGAGTCTTGCTTCACCCGGTAGAATATATCAGAGTATGAATTCGTATTTATCAACGTCCAGGACATTACTCGTATTGTTTTAAACCATGTAAACTGTAGCAAACCATTGTGCGTATTGCATGAAATGGAAAAAGAAAAAATGTGATACCGAAAACAACAAACGAAATGTCAGCAATTCGTTTTGCCGTAGCACCAAATGTATTTGGAATATCCAGAATGGTTCACGGGGTACTCACCTTTGTATGACACAGAGCTAGTATGTTTGGTGTAAATACAAAGAGAACGTTCATATACAAAGTTCAGTCTTGGATATTTAGCTGGCCGTTGTTTTTTTTTGGAACAGATTAGTTGGATTCGGCAAAGCAAGAAAAGGGATGTAGACCAATAATATTACAAACCGTGAAAAAAAATCTGAGATCAAAAACCAGTGAGAGAAAGAAGGGGACATTTTGGAAAATAATGTGAACTGGAAAGAATCCCTTGTCAGTAATGCTTCCTACGTGGTCGGTGTTTATAATATTGGGGTCATTTTGAACGTATTTGCATACCCCCCCCACCAGAGGAATCACGGTTAAATTCAAAATGGCTGCCATGCTGGGTACCAGAAAAAATTGATTTCGTCGTTTTTCTTCAAAATTTCTGCTTTTATTTGAGGAAAAGTGGACAAAACTTTTTAATTTCGCATCAGATGATTATTTACTCATTTGTAAACGCAGTTTGTGCGAAGAAAACACACAAAAACATCGAAAAATAATCTCAAAGATGCCCTTTTGGAAATAACGTTACTGCGACGTCATAATGGCGCCTATCGTGAATTTGTTTTATATTTTCTAGTAAAGGCTGATTCAAGGGTATAGTGTGGTAACTTTCAGTCACCTAGATCCAGTGGTAAGAAACATATTCTTACTCGAAATGCCCTCTCCCCCCCCCCCTCATGCCTGGACAGATCCCAAATCAACCAGGCCGGATATTATTAAAATTTCCACACAAGTTGACATGAAAGGTTGAATTTTGCCGCAGAACCATCATGACCATTTTAACGTTTACAGCATATGTGCGCGTCTTGTACTTAACTGCTCTGTTACTAACAACTTTATATATGTGATCTCTCATACGTTATGTGCATCTCTCCTTTGGTAGAACCCTAAACTTTGGATATGCGAGGAACAATTTTCGGTTAAAACGGGTAGCGCCAATGCTCTCTCCGCTTCAGTAATGGTGAGCAATATGGCCTGGAGTAAGAACCCCATTACAAAATTGAAAAGTGAATAGTCAACCATGCGACTGTGAATCCAGTACATATGGGATGCTGTGAATAATAACAAACTTCATAAACGGTAAGCTATACTCATCTGAACAGTCAGAAAAGTTTCGATCAAGCCATGATCAGGCGATGAAGAATCGGCCATACACGATTGACTCACGAACACTCCCAAGTTGCATTCCATGCCACGAAGATCTCACAGTGAAACATATTCTACTGTGTCTTGGGTTATTTGAGAGAAATCAGTGTGTTGCATAAGTTTTAATGTGCGTATGTTTTAATGTGTTGGATATATAATCGCTATATAGCTGAAATATGGCTGAACGCGACGTTAAACCTTAACTATCTCTCTCATTATGTTGATAGCATTCTGAAGTTCTGCCGTCAGCGAAAGGAGACAGCCTTGCATCGCATTGCGACAGTCGATTCAGATACTAGTTGTTCAACAGTCAATCCACAAACACTCAGTGATGTCCCTCAACCCAAAACCGAAACCCTAAGGCAAGGCCCCATGTTTATTTTTTTATATCATTTTGTCCGTTATTGGCTTCAAAACCTCACTTCCTTTCGAATGATAGATGTCACATTTATATCAAAAGATGATCTAAAATAAGTCATGTACTAGGAAAATGAAATCTAGAATTTCCTTTCCGGAGAGAAAGGAAAGGTGGTGGACGAGTGTGGGGGGTGTGAGCGGGGTGATGGCGGGTTCTGCCATTGTCGTTAAACAGTCTATCCGAGTGACATTCATGAGAAACGGGTTGGGCCCATCCCTGTTCTGCGATATTGTGTAAGTTTCCAATCATATGCCAACCACACACCGCGTTGCCGTTTAGTCAGCCTTGCTGCCAACACTAAAATTGTATTACGACAATACTGAACGGCTTTCCATCTCCGCCTCGGGAAATGTATCAAGCCAGGACACAGTGAACTCTTATCTACTATATCTAGTTCTAAGATATATGGCGAGATTCTGCTGGTGGACGTTTCGTCCCCGAGGCCCGCCCCCTGTACAGACCTTTTGGTCTTTGATATATGTTGGCACTTGTGGGAAGTTGATGCTGGGTCGACATCGGGCATTACAGACTAGTCTTTTGTGTTAAATGCCGTCATTTACATCTGACGACGATACAGCTCACCAATCTCCAATGTACGAGTTGTCACAGCGAAACAGCTCACCAATTACCAGTATACGAGTTGTCAGAGCATTTCCATCATAGCTCTCTAGATTTGTATCTAATACCGCTTATGCCGGTGCTAGGGGCCATGTGGTCATATCATCCAAGTTGCCACATGAACAGGTACAATAAAAGCGTACCTGAGATACAACACATATCACGAATCGTTAGATTCTTGGTATGTGCTTTAGAATAAGTTAACCAGAAGACTATTCTGTGAAGTCATGTGACGCAGTCAGTATGTCGGCACCTCTTCCCACTTCCCTTATATGTGTTGTAATACCGTCTTTCTTGTTATCTAGAATGAATCCCATGTCATTCATCCCAGATACCGTTTCGTTCCCTCGTGGTGCGCATGAATAACACCTTTTGTTCTTTGGATTCGGTTCAAAATGAATCACAGGAAGTGTCACTTAAAACAAATTATATTGACAATGTTATGTCAACGTTCTCTTTGATCCCCTTTCACCTTGTTTGACTTAGCCCATGATCCTCTGCACCGATGAGTATGCAAATGGACCCAAACTGAGCCGAAGATTATGCGATAAGTTACCAAGAGACAGCTCGTATTTTTCTTCGTTCTAGCAATAGGTTAGGCAGTTTCCTGTGGCATCATATGCCCACTCCCCCCTTTCAAAATAAAGATACCAGTGTCAAAGAAATTATATTGAGTTGAACACATAAATCGGGATATATTGGGAAATTATCCAGAAAAAAAACGCATGTTTGCGAAATACCATGTTGTCTCTTCTAACAAAGGATCATTTAACTTCATTTGACGTGTGTACCAAGAGCACCAGACTATACGTTCCCAGGACAAAGAACTAGAGAGACAGCTACGTGACACAAATATAGAAACGTGTATGCTGCAGGATAATGAACTAACAAAGCGCTGAATGTCAAACCTTTGATAAATATTTGAGCCTCTATTTCCCTCGTATCTGATAGAAAATGATGTTGTCAAAGGATATTATTGATGCCTGTAGGCCTAAAGTCACGAATAATTATAACGACAAACTGTCAGCAATGTCAACATGCAAGGTTTAATGAGGCCATTTCAATTTCATACCAACATTGGTAAGAGCTATGTGAATATTGATAGCTTCGCAGCCGCAGAAGCTAAGGAGGGCTGCTGAAGATGGGGATATTGTATCTGAGGGATATTTCAGCCATAGAAAATGATATGGCTGGCGTCATTCTGGGTCCTATTTATGTGTGTACCAAATGTGGGTGAATTACAAGCGTCATTCATAATTCAGCCGTCGTCCACCCCCGCCACATGTTTGCGCCTTCTGCATCATAGCCTACGTGCATTCAATGCATTCATGGCGTATTGCCTGGCAAATGAAGTAGAAATCCACAAAGTCAATACCATAGATGTTTCAATAAATAAAGTACGAGCCATGTTCACAAAGCGTATGTAAAAAATAAGACTCTGACGCGAACTGAACCCCCCTCCTCCAAGTTGAAATCCTGCCTATATTAATATGGGCACAGCCCAAGTCAGAATCACCAGTGATTTTCCTCAAAAATCACCAGAAATTATTATCAATAGTCGGTCAGCTCAGAACTTGCTGGTAACAGTCCCCTAATGCACTTTCATGCCAAAAATCAAGGTTCTAATGTCAAGGGTTCTCCTTATGTTGCCGACTCTTTCGAGTCCGATTTTTCGAGTTTTAATATGGTGCAATTTTCCCCCTAAAACAAAACTGAATAACAAGTTAGGAAATAATTATCTGAAATAATATAGGACAACTTATTAACAACACATTCAAGGCCGACATTAACCCTACATGGCCTGGACGTTTTGGACCTGTTCAAGCCTGGAGTGAGGGGGGGGGGGCGTTATGTCCCCCTCAAATATTGTTCTTACCCATTGCGCTAGTGAGACACACTATACGCTTTGGTCGTCATCTACCAGCAAATGTTAAGAAATTGACGATGACTGCTTTGACTGATGTAATTTATAAAAAAAATCATCATTATCTAGACGACGACTTAATATCATATGGATTAAGAATACTGATCAGCGATACGGATTTGATATTTTTGGAATATCATGATGTCTTGCCGGCATCAATGAGAACTGTTGGCCGCTTCTCTGTTGCAAGAAACTAGCTTATGTTTATGTATACTATGATTGTCCTTTTGAATTTGGTGCTAATACTGTTATATGGAATATAGAATAGGTCTTTGGATTATGGACGCGGACATTCTTTAATGGACGACGGTTGAATTATGAATGACGGACCAGACACATGTAATTAAAAAAATGTCTGCCATTTTGAATTTACCCAAGATATCTTGCTGGAAGGTTTATGGGATTCTGTGGATAATAACAAACTTCATGAGTTAAAGCAAAACTGTAGGATATATTCCTCTGAGTAGTCAGAAACTTTTCGATCAAGCCATGATCAAGAAATGTAGAATCGGCCATACCCGATTAACTCACGAACGTTTACTAAAAAGGGAACCAGCCCCAAGATGTATTCCATGCCGCGAAGATCTCACATATTCTGATCGACTGTATAGATTTTAAGATTGTAAAATCTTTTTATCAAGCAGCTACTTCAGAAGATCTTTTTGGTCGGGTAAAAGAAGACTATTTAGGTTATTTGAAAGAAATCGGTTTGTTGCATAAAATTGTAATGTATGTGCATGTCTTTTGGTGTGTTGTGTTGATTACTTCTGGATTGCTAGGTTGTTGACTTGTTTTGTTAGAATACTTATAATTTTGTTTCATCGTCGCTATATAGCTGAAATATTGATGAGCGCGACGTTAAACCTTAATTCTCTCTCTCTCTCTCCAATGAAAAGAAGCTTGAAATGATTCAAATATGATAAGCTAAAGAGTGTCGGCTCCTAATTTTTGCCAGTCTCGAGATAGGATAGAAAATGTGGTAGGGTGAACCCATGATCCTCTGCTCTGAGGAGTGAGCCAGTGGCTCAAAATGACCCTTGTATGATAATCAATAAAGACTCGGAGTGTCATCTCTGAATTATAGGTCGTTCTGGAGATGAAGATCCCGCTCCAGGCCTGATAGGTCAATTGTGAAGATCTCGCAGATGATGAAGCCAGACTTCAAGGTTAACAACATGGTATATATCAATCATTCAACGGTCGGTTTTTCAATCAGGTATCGCAATGTTTTTCCTGTTTAGAGTGGTCGAAGTTATCCAGCAATTCCTATTATACCTCGCCTCGTGTGTAAGTGCCTCTCCTAAGTTGTTATGGAAAGGCGATCATATTTGTCCATCCTGCACACGAACAGTATATGTATCCATCTTTCCTAGTGATTTAATATCATATAACTTCGACATCCATCCGTCATAACATCCATCAATGAATAAATTATATTCTGTGTCTCATGGACGGAACAAGGCACTGGGATATTTATAATGTCCAATGTGAAGAGTGTATCGACATATCACAGGTCTCAGAGGTCAAGGACCATTGTAACTCTTGGTTAGTATCAGGATGATTGTGGCTCAACCTACGACACTTCTCACTATGGCTAGGAAACTAAGAACAACCCAGCACTAAATCGTCCTAACTGTATGGGATAAAACATTTCTTCGCCTGAACTGTTGATTCCTCTTCATATTCCATACAACTTCTGTTTGGTCCAATGAATAAAATATGGAATATATTACAGGCGTCTAGTCCATCATTCAATATTCAGTCGTCGTCCATTAAGGAATGCCCGTAATCCAAAGACCTAATTCATATAACAGTATTAGCACCAAATTTAACAACAACAATCATAGTATACATAAACATAGGCAAGTTCCTTGCAAAAGAGAAGCGGTCAAAAGTTTTCAATGATGCCGGCAAGACATCATGACGTTTCAAAAAAATTATCAAATCCGTATCGCTGATTCCGTGTAAAGTCGTTATCTAGAGTATGATGTGTCTCGGTCACGATGGGATTGTGTCTGTTCATATGAACACTGTGGGGGTATCGAAATACAGCGTTCATACGGACTCTAACCCCGGATTTAGCGGAATTAGACACAAGTTATGAATATTAACGCCATAAATTTTGCACGCTATGCTCGTATTTTGCTATCAGCTTGTGAGGTGTATCGTCAAATTTGAGAAACTTTGGGCGGAGGCGCTTGGTGGTATAACCTTGTTTAATAAGTTTGTGTAATAATGTTCTGTGGCGTTGATTAAAATCATCACATTTAACACATTCGAAAATCGATCAATTATAGGCAGAAGAAATGACTGAAAGCTCAGCGTCAGTTAGACCTCGGTATGACAGCCAGCCGAATGGTACTAACTTTATGCAGTGGAGATCTTACATAATACTTATGTGATAATTTTCAATCCTCTTATCCCACGAGATAACGAAAAAAATCTGTACCCGCGCACGTTTAGGCCAAGGCCGCTACATATAAAATACAGTTATTGCTTTAATCATGCGTTTGCTATTCTGATCTGATCGACCTGGGTCTGACCAGCGATTTGTAGTATACAATAGGTTAGTTTCCTTCAAGACAGAAACAGGTCAACAGTTCTCATTGATGCCGGCAAGACATCATGGTGTTCCAAAATATCGCTGATCAGTATTAATACTCTTTATGATTTTCGTTAAAGTCGTTATCTAAGGTAGTACGCTATGATTGTGATGACACCATGAGGACCTTGAAACGCCTGTGCTCATACGGCCCTTGGCCCCGGGTTAAGCGGAATTTGCTATCAACATGCGGTATGTCCAGCAACATTTGAGAAACTTTGAGTGGAATCGTTCTCTAGAATGAAGGTAAAACGACCTGTTTTCCCGCATTTTGGAGATATAGTGCACTGTTCAACCGACGAAGGAACCCGGCGACAAAAATACTTCGCGTACCTTGTGTAGTTTTCTAACGGGATGTGGCATTTGTTACCAGAGTAGCCTTTTTTAACAATTATTGTTCAACGTTGATCCCGGTCAGTTTGCAGTGGGAGAAATATTCAGTTGGTGGTTTCTAAAATTTCGTTGTGTTCTCCGGAAAGTAGATACTTCATGTAGGAAGCTATTGTCTGAGTCTTTGTGCAGCTGAAAAGGCTCAAGTCTAGACATATTGTTGTTCCCAGACTTGGCTATTGTATGCATTGTCTCTTGATTCTTACATGTAGTATGAACCGTGGCACCATAACAGACATTTGGTTGCTAGAGCCAGTCGATCGCTCAAATCCTGCATATAACTGTGTTCCCAACCCCCAATATGTAGATTTGTATTTAAAGAAACCCTCCATTATTCCACCTCTTGAAATTCGTATGAAACCAACCATTGTAGCAGCTGGTATTAAGCTTAGTCAAATTTTACCTAACAAGCTAATACTGTTATATGGAAATGGAATAGGTCTTTGGATTATGGACGCGGATATTCTCTAATGGACGACGGCTGGATTATGAATGACGGACTAGACGCTTGTAATTTCCAGTTTCACCATGGCAGTTAGCCAGACCAGAGGTAGATATTACGATGACGAAATATAAAAAGACAAATACGAACCACCTTGTGTATACACAAGAATTTGGTCAAGAAAAATACAGATCGCATCAGGCTATTTATACAGATGGTTATAAAGATTGTGAGAGCGTGTGCTACTATCTTTATTTACAAAACTAAACCCTGTCGATTTCCAAGAAAAGTTTGATTTCACTGCCGAACCCAAAGACATATTGTCAGATTTAGAAGGTAACAGATGGTTATAAAGATTGTGAGAGCGTGTGCTACTATCTTTATTTACAAAACTAAACCCTGTCGATTTCCAAGAAAAGTTTGATTTTCACTGCCGAACCCAAAGACATATTGTCAGATTTAGAAGGTATTGGGTCTACTGTAGGAGGTCTTATTCTCAGATTCTCGGTCATGCCTTCAAGTGATTAAAATTGCTTCAACTCATCCCACCATCATGAATATTCTACACTTATATGACCGTAGATTTTGTCAACAGATTGATATTGTGTTTTGTTGGTTGCCTAGCCACGTTGGCATCAAAGGAAAAATTGAGGCTGATGAAATGTCTAAGGCAGCCCTAGATAATGAGTTTAATCCTGCTGGGATCTCATATAGCGATTTCAGACCCTCTATCTGTGCTTATGTGAGAAAGCTGCTTCAATTTTATGAGATGCTGTGGATAATACCAAACTTTACGAGTTCCAAAAAAAAAGTAAGCTTTGCTCTTCTGAACCGCCTTAAACGTTTCGATAAAGACATGATCAGGCGATGTAGAATCGGCCATACACAATTAACTCACGAACATTTACTAAAAAAGAACCAGCCGAAAGGTGTATTCAATGCCACGAAGATCTCACATTGGAACATATTCTGATCGACTGTATAGATTTTAAGATTGATAGAGACTCTTTCTATCGATCAGCTACTTTAGAAGATCTTTTCAGTCGTGTAAAAGAAGATTGTATTCTAGGTTATTTGAGAGAAATCGGTTTGTTGTATAAATTTCAATGTATGTACATGTTTTCAATGTGTTCTGGATTGCTGGGGTTTTGACTTGTTTTTGTTGAAATTACAAGCGTCTGGTCCGTCATAATTCAGCCGTCGTCCATTAGAGAATATCCGCGTCCATAATTCAAAGACCTATTCCATATTCCATATAACAGTATTAGCACCAAATTCAAAAAGACAATCATAGTATACATAAACATAGGCTTGTTTCCTGCAAGAGAGAAGCGGTCAGCACTTTTCAATGATGCCGGCAAGATATCATGATGTCTAGACCTATATCTCTATAAAAATGAAGCGGGCCTTCTCTCTCTTCGATTGTATGACAAAAGAGATGATTACAATTTCGACATCGTAAACTATCCCTTTCTGGAGAGTAATATTCCAGTGGGACCTGCATATGGCGTATACATATCACGCCTAGTAGCATTTGCTAGATCCTGTGTTAAATGTGACGATCTTAATCAACGTCACACAATATTGTTGCAGAAACTTATAAAAACAGGGCTACACCACCAAGCGCCTCCACTCAAAGTTTGTCAAATTTGGCGATACATATCGCATGCTGATAGCAAAATACGAGCGTAGTGTGTAAGATCTATGGCGTTACGTTTCGTAACTTGTGTCTAATTCCGCTTAACCCGTAACTAGGGGCCGTATGAACCCATGTACTTCAAGATCTTCATGGTACTCATATGAACAGCCACAATCAAAGCGTGACTGAGATACATCATTCTTTAGATGACCACTTTACAACGAATATTATGGATTAAGAATACTGATCAGCGATACGGATTTGATATTTTTGGAACATCATGATGTCTTGCCGGCATCATTGAAAACTGTTGACCGCTTCTCTCTTGCAGGAAACAAGCCTATGCTTATGTATACTATGATTGTCTTTTTGAATTTGGTGCTAATGCTGTTATATGGAATAGGTCTTTGGATTATGGACGCGGATACTCTCTAATGGACGACGGCTGAATTATGAATGACGGACCAGACTCTTGTAATCTAAACATATCAAATCCGTATCGCTGATCAGTATTCTTAAGCCATAATATTCGTTGTAAAACCTTAATTCTCGCTCGTTCTCTACAACTAAATTAGAATCATTGCGAGAATTTCATGTTTCACGAATATGTGGGAACGATTTTGGAATTACAAGCGTCTGATCCGTCATTCATAATTCAGCCGTCGTCCATTAGAGAATTTTCGCGTCCATAATCCAAAGACCTATTCCATATTTCATATAACAGTATTAGCACCAAATTCAAAAAGACAATCATAGCATACATAAACATAGGGTGAAGCGGAATTAGACACAAGTTACGAAACGTAACGCCATAGATCTTGCACGCTACGCTCGTATTTTGCTATCAGCATGCGATATGTATCGCCAAATTTGAGAAACTTTGAGTGGAGGCGCTTGGTGGTGTAGCCCTGTTTTATAAGTTTCTGCAACAATGTTTTGTGACGTTGTGAAGGTGGATATATATCCTTCACTGCGTCATTTATATAGCGATTATCCACTGCGAGAAGATCGTCTATATAGCGCTTGGTGAATGAGAAGGAACGAGCTTTAAATGGATCGGTTTTTGAAAGTGCCTGCATATAGTCATATTCATAAGAGAACAGGTATAGGTCAGCCAATAGGGGTGCACAATTAGTACCCATTGGAATACCTATATGCTGTTGATATATAGTATTGCCAAATTTCACATAGACGCTGAAGTATTGAAGAGTGGACACGTGAGACATCCACGGTGTCCACATATAGAAATCTTGAAATTATAACATGTAGAATTCGGTGCTAAACAATCATCAAGCGCAATGTTTCAAGGTTTGATGTCATGACCTTGCTTTGCGGAAATATATCTGTCATTTGGATTGAAAAGGGTCTTAGTGCATTTCGAACTATTAGAGATTCGGCCGAGAAACCTGCACTAAGGTTCCTCGGGTCTGTCTTACTATTATTTCTTACTAGTTGTCCATTTAGTTGTCCGCACTAGTTGTCCATTTAAAACAAATTGTCCAGTTGTAACTAGACTAAGTTTTCCCATTGCGTCTTCATTTCTTGTGACATGGTCCGTGCCCTGAATGATAAATAATCATGGTCACAAATTATTGTGAATGAAAATTTCGATAGATCATCACCCTGTGTGACGTTGCAGGAGCCCGGATAACTATAATCGTATACTAAAAAAAGAGCCAGCCCCAAGGTGTATTCCATGTTACGAAGATCTCGTAGTGGAACATATTGTTATCGACTGTATAGATTTTAAGATTGTAAGAGATTCTTTTTATAGATCAACTACTTTAGAAGATATTTTTAGTCGGGTGAAAGAAGATTGTGTCGAGCTATTTGAGAGAGTTCGGGTTGTTGCGTTTTAATGTGTGTATGTTTTAATGTGCTGAATTACCAAGTTATTAACTTGGATACGTAGAATTTTGTTTGATCGTCGCTTTATAGCTGAGTTCATCCTAAATTCTCTCTCTCTCCTATGAAAAGAAGCTTGAGATGATTCCAATATGATAAGCTAAAGAGTGTCGGCTCTTAATTTGTGCCCGTCTCGAGATAGGATAGAAAGTATGGTAGGGTTAACCCATGATCCTCTGCTCGGAGGAGTGAGCAAATGGCTCAACACAACCCTTGTATGATAATCAATAAAGACTCGGAGTGTCATTTCTCAATTGTAGGTCGTTCTGGAGATAGAGATCCCGCTCCAATCCTGATAAGGTCAACTTCTTCAATTGTGAAGATTTCGCAGATAATGAAGTATAGTATAATATGTTGGATTACCAAGTTATTAACTTGGATACTTAGAATTTTGTTTGATCGTCGCTATATAGCTGAAATAATGCTGAACGTGACGTTAAACCTTAATTCTCTCTCCCTCTCCTAATCGTAACCCATGTACTTCAAGATCCTCATGGTACTCATATGAACAGTCACAATCAAAGCGTGACTGAGATACATCTTTTTTTTAGATGACAACTCTATAACGAATATTATGGATTAAGAATACTGATCAGCGATACGGATTTGATATTTTTTGGAACATCATGATGTCTTGCCGGCATCATTGAAAACTGTTGACCGCTTCTCTCTTGCAGGAAACAAGCCTATGTTTATGTATACTATGATTGTCTTTTTGAATTTGGTGCTAATACTGTTATGTGGAAAATGGAATAGGTCTTTGGATTATGGACGCGGATATTCTCTAATGGACGACGGCTGGATTATGAATGACGGACTAGACGCTTGTAATTCGTACTGTTAAAACGTCGTTTTCTGTGCACGGTTATAGTTTACATTCGGACACCTAAGATTGTATGTATATGTAATGACGCTGTCGGATGAACGTTGGGGATGTGAAACATAACAAGTATCATCCGTTACTGCGATGGAAAAGTTAATGTAAATATCTTAACGTTAGTGCGTATTGATCAACATAATTCGCCCAGATATCAGATTTACTTATGTACATCAACCCCATCTGACCTGGAAGATTTGGGATGTATCGCAGCCTGGTGGGCCAAGATTTGGGATGTATCGCAGCCTGGAGGGCCAACTTCGCTACCCCGGCCTCAACATATATTGTTCTTACTCCTTAATCTAGGGTGCTAAATTTTGTGATTTCTTCGTGAAAATGGGAGTAAATAATAATCTGATATGAAATAAAATAGTCTTTGGCTAGTTTCTATGTAGAAAAGCAAAATGTTTGAAGAAATATTATGAAATTATCACTTTCCTGGTACATCAAATTGCCGCCATTTTGAATTTACCCATGAGCCTCTGCTCGGTTGGTAAAGTAAATAGCCTCGAAATGACGCCTATTCGATACGATAAAAAGTCACGGAGTGTCAGCTATTTAATTTGTGTCGTCCGCAGCAAGAGTGTAAAGCTTGGTAGGGGGTGACATAATACCCCAAGGCCTTGTACGATATAACTAGGTTACAAAGAGAGTTATCTTAATAATAAATTGATAATATAGACGCATTTGACATTAGTTACTTAACCAAGAATTACTATGCGCAAATCTGGCATATAGAGGCGTTCTCGCACGTCTTACAACTTGGTCTGCTGTTCGCAGTTATCGGTTCCCTATACAAAGCCGAACAGTACATATTTGCATACGAAAGATAAAATAACGATATCTCCGCTTACAAGAAGAGTTGGCATTATTGTAAATCAACTCCTCCCAGCAAGACCTACAAGATGAGGCCATCAGTTTTGGTTCGCAACGCAATGGGGTGCTGTTCTCACAGTGACTTGGGTGGCAAGGGGTGTCTTCGTCGATGTTGTTGTTGTTGTGATTATATATATTTCTATGATTTTTGCAAGAATATAATTATTTCCCATCTTTTCATACACCACAATGACAGTAGATGTCATAAAAATGCTTTCTATACGCCCTACATCGATCTACATACTCCTCCTCTACTAGATCTCCGTCTCTAATGACAAGTGCGGTAACTATAATGTTAAAGCCGTATACCGACTTTCGCCACGAATCCCGGTACACGGGGTAATTCGGGTGTCTGCAGACAACCAACAGTAAATGGATGAGCAGACGTGAACTATGATGAAAACTCAACAGGCGTGGAGAATGCCATGAGGTAAGTTCTCCTGCATTCGAAGCCGTTCGACCTCGATTTCAAAAGTCTTCCGAAGTCTTTTATCAGTTACTGGAAACAGCCATATCGTGGAGAATGTATTGCAGCGGACCGTGCACCGGGATTCGTGACGAATTCTTTAACATTATAGTTACCGCACTTGTCATTAGAGACGGAGATCTGGTAGAGGAGGGGTATGTGGATGGATGCAGGGCACATAGAAAGCATTTTTATGACATCTACTGCCATTGTGGTGTATGAAAATGTGGGAAATAATTACATTCCTGCAAAAAACAATATATATATATATATATATATATATATATATATATAATCACAACAACAACAACATCGACAAAGACACCCCCTGCCATGCCTGCCACTAAGTCACTGTGGCTGTTCTGAATAACATACTGAATAACAGACTGGCTAAATCAAAGACTAAGAAGACGAGCTTATTAAAACGTCTTGTAGGTCTTGTTGAAGTCTCGATGTACCAAAGATGGAGTCCCACCTCCTTTTCGTAGTCTCCAACTTCACCAGTCTTTTATTTAGTCGGTTATTCAGTACAGCGCTCCTGGTATCGCGGAGTGGAAATGACATCATCTTGTAGGATTTGCTGAGGTGAGTTGTTGTACCGAAGATAACTTCCCGAGTCCTATTATTTGCCTCTTATATAACCAGTATCACCCGTCACTGCATTGAAGACGTTAATATTCTGTCTGTGATTCAGAACAGCGCCCCTTGTGAGGAGTTGATGTGCCAAATATGGTGTTTTAACTCTTCTTTGTAGTCTCTGAAATAACCAGTCTGTTATTTAGAACAGCACCCCTGGAGTGGTGGGACGGAGGTAATGACGTCCTCTAAATTGACCAGTTTTTTTTATAACATGAGTCGTTCAAAGCAGAAGTCCCTCGTTTCAGGCGACTCCTTCAATTTTTTTTTTAAATCGTACTCATCATGGAAGCGGAGATATTTACTGCTACCTTTTATATCTCCTGATCTTGTCTACAATAATCAGTCTGTTCTTCAGAACACCATCCCCTCACGTCGCGGGGAGGAACTGATGAGGTCATCTTGTAGATCTTGCTGAGAGGAGATGATGTACCAGAAAATGGAAAACCACCTAATCTAGTAGCTAAATTAGTAGCTGATGACTTAATATTGTAGGTCTTGCTGGAATGAGTTTATATACCAAAATACGAAGAACCGACACTTCTTCGTAGTCTCTAGATTAGCCAGTTCGTTATTCAGCCTGTTATTTAGAGCTGCTGAGTTGAGCGTATAGACCCAAGATGGATTCACAATTCCTCTTTGATGCGAATATATCTCTCTTTTTATCTTTAGCAGGCAAATAGCTAATACTTCCCTTTGAATGGCGAACCACTAACAGCGAACTTAGCTATTGCATTATACCTAATATCATCATATTTGGAACGAAAAATAATGTTTCATACACTTGTCCATGGGGCAGGGTTTGGTTGTTGTCAATAATTTTGGTGAGGTCTCTATCAATGGTCATACTGCGATACTTATAGTCACACGTGTCTGGTTTGATAAAAAATGACCAAATCATTTGTATTACTATTTTTTTTTACCCCAAACGAATCAACGTGGTATATAATTCGATTGTATTCGACTGACAACTATTGTTGCCGCTATGCATCTACGGGATTACTAGGTTTGAAAATGAAGAAAAGACTGGGTGGGAATGAAGAGAGAGGAGAATGAAGAAAGGTTTCGTTTTGTTTCGTATGCAGCTACATAATTTTAGTTGGGGTTGCCGGGTTGAGAACGATATTAGACAGTTATTAACGCTCTTAATCCCAACACAAACGCAATAAGAAAGGTCCGATCCTACACCAAGGAAAAAACCGATCCTACACCAAGGAAAAAATGATACAAGTTATTTAACCCGCGACAGTAAAAATAACTGGAATGATGTATTCCGTCCCCTCATCCATAATTGCAGACAAAAGAATATATCTTGGTCTAAATTTGGTTTCCGATAGTAAATGTAGTGTGTTTGAGATCCTCTGCGAGAATCATGCGCAAGATAATGTGGTTTATATGAGAGAAACTATATGTAGTCTATTTCAGATTAATGATTACTCCCTGTCTCGGGGAAACTCCAGCTCCGGAATCTCCAGCTAGGGCTGACAGCCCGGATACAACTGATCATGGGTATTTCAGGAGTAAAACCGCACAGGTGTTTGACAAAGATAGATACATGGAGAGGGAATAATTGCACTTCTGTGTTAGATTATCTTATCGATCGCATTTCGTGCAAGAGAACACCCATTAAGTACACTATAACATCATGAACCTTGCTCTCGATATAGGAATGCCGACAAAGCGTGTACGTTCATCCATAACTGTTTTTGTTCTCCTCGTCTAGGGTGAACTGTGGATGATATCGATAAGGCAGCTAATCTCAACATGTGGCCAATACTATTGTGCTCGTAGTTTTGCTGGAAGTTGTTTATGACATTTGTTTGGAGAGGAGCAGTGATTTCACCTACAATTTTTTAGAGTAAAGTCTCTCAAATGGTTAAAAATATATTATAAATGAGAGGGTTACCTAATTCCAATGTTTTACGTTGTATGTTTCACATGCTGCATGTTATTTGTGACTCGTGACTGTTCCCCACTTTCCAGAGACAATCCTGTGAATAATGCAATGCCCACCTTAGAAAGCAAATCCGATCAAATAAGCAGTCGTGTGTAATCGTTTGTTCAATCAAATTTTGTGATCTGAAAAGAGAATTTAAACTTAGAAGAGCCGAGTGACGATCCGCGCATATCCTGTACATGAGTCTTCATAAACGACAAATAATGCCTGATGTGTTTTGTAGAAAAAAACGTGCTAACCACCTCTAAAATCAACCGTATTTTTCTCTAAAGAAAACGCGTTCGTGCTTAAAATTGTGTGCCAACAATACAACGAAACGAATCGGTTCTTATAAAATGAACAGTTTCGTGGATTTCCCGCAGAACTGATTGCGTAATCGTGCAACTATAACACTGTTGACGCTTCCAAGCGTCTAATATCATTTCACCTTCGTAAAAACAACGGTTTGATTTATTAAATAGATTATAGGTTCTGCAGCGATGCATAGAAGTACTGCCACGAGAACAAATTGCTCTTGCAAATACATAAGATATTCATGCATCAATGCACTCCAATTACTTTGCACGCGACATTGTATTGTAATGATTCTCACATGACCCTGCTTGACTTCCTCGCACCGACTGGGACGTTTGTCAAAAGATACAGTCCAAACTGATTATAAAACATTCCGGCCAACGTTTGAAACATTAACATATATGCGGATGATGAAATACAACAAAAAATTACACAGCTGGAAGATAACCGGGAAACGTTTTTGATCGAATACTAAAAGAAACATTAGTTGGTTCGCGCAAAATAGACGATAGACCATACACTCTATTTCGAAAATGTAATCACCCGTACAAAAATATGGAACTATTTGTTTTTTCTTTTTTGGTATTAAGAATGCATTTCTGGATATTGTATTGTCGACTTGGAAACAGCAATATAAATAAGCCAATGAACATGATGAAAAATTCCACGGCATTTTAACACATTAGCAAGGCATACGTAGTTGACATATTTTATTCGGAGGAAAACGAATTGGAAATTCATTTGCATGAATGGATAGTTTCTCGTCTGTGAATATTTTTATATACTTACTTGAAAGAAAGAGATTTAATGTTTAACGTCGCATTCAGCAATATTTCTGCTATATAGCGACTATGAAAGAAAATTCGTGTCGAAGTATGCCAGCAAAACAAGTCAACAACCCAAAAATCTAAGAGCGATGAACGCAACACATGAATTACCTAGACAACAAACCGACTTCTCTCAAATAACCTAAAACCAAATATTCTTTTATCCGATTGAAAGGATATTCTAAAATAGCTGCTCGATAAAATGTAGCTCTTACAATCTTAAAATCTATACAATCGATCAGAATATGTTTCACTGAGAGATCTTTGTGGCATGGAATACACCTCGGGTCTGGTTCTTTAATAAATTTTCTTGAGTTAATCGTGTATGGCTGATTGTCCAGAAGAGTATAGCCTATAGTTTTTTGAAATCGGGAAGTTCGTTATTATTCACAGCATCCCATAAAGATTAAAACAGCTTTCAATCTACAGTCATATTTAAAGCTGCAGGTTTCAATCTACACCATCTTTCAAATCTACAGTCAACTCTTGCAGGAACTTAACCTATGTTTATGTATACTATGATTGTCTTTTTGAATTTGGTGCTAATGCTGTTATATGTAATATGGAAAAGTTCTTTGGATTATGGACGCGGATATTCTTTAATGGACGACGGCTGAATTATGATTGACGGATGTGTATAGCCTAACGTTTTTTTAACTCAGAAGTTTGCTATTATACCAAGCATCCCATACTGATTGAAACAGCTTTCTTACATAATCACGAATACAGGTGCCGAAATCGTTATACGAGATTCCAACAGGATCAATCTTATTATTTTGGGAAGCCTTAGCGATTTAATCAGCTTCAGTATTTCAGCATTTATGCCAACATGACTAGGCAACCAACGAAACACAATATCAATCCGCGGTCGTATAATTGTAGAACATTCAAGATGATAGGATGACTTGAAGATCCACTTTTAATGGATTGAAGGCATTACAGTGAATCTGGGAATATTACATTTTCCTCTTTTACTGGTGCTTGAAAACTGGAATTGATAGTGATATGTCTACAATGAATTTAGGTTATGTACGTGGAAATTATTTATGGATGGCGATGGAATGTATAGACTGCATTTATCTCGCTTCAAAGCAGAGAAAATTAATATCAATCATCAGATCAGACATTCAGTATTGAGCCGTCGTCAATAAAAGGATTGCTGCGTCAATACTCGAAAGAAGTATTCCCAATGGCAGTTAGCACTAATTCCAAATATACATTGTGTTATTTGAGTAAGGCATGATTGAAAACTATTGACAGCTTCTCTCTAGTCAGAAACCCTCCTGTGTTTTTATTATTTTTATTTGATACATTAAGTTACATGCCTGAACAATGAAGTCACGTGTTGCGCGCTCCTGGAAAACCTGAATATTATGAACACATATACTGTAAACAATCCGTCAGAAAAAAATCTCATTTTTACGTGGGAAAGATAGCAGTTAATAAATATTTTGCACGTTTTACTGCGGAAACTGTCGTGGATAAAAAATTCAATTTATACAGAACCAAGGAGCCATGAAAATGGTGATTATATTTGTATTCCGTTCAATGAAAGTCTCCTGGTTTCTCTTCAACGGAAATCTGACGTTACTCCAAACTTATGCGGTCTGTGTGATAGGGGTTGAGAGCGAGAATTAAAATGAAGGCCGTGCATTGGACGTGTGTTTCACCTGAGCGATAACCTATGCTAACCCTATGGAGGTCGCATGGAACGGCATAATCTAACAGCTCATGTGATCCACTATAACGTGATATGTGCAGCTTCACAAAAAAATACCTGATATGACGAGCAGGACGCGCTGTGTTACCTAAGACAACATATTGGTTAAGCTTAAGTTTGTTTGGTTATATTTTAAACCCAGAGACTGCTTCTTCGGTGCATTGGAAATGGTGGTCACGGATCATTTGAAACCTATTTACTCTTCATAGCAACATGTTGTGTGCATATTTGTTGAAATCACTCTTTTCCTCCATACAGCATTTTCTGAACCGAAGTACATTTTAATAAAAATCTAAATCAAATAATATTATTTCGGATTAATTTATCGCCTGTGCAAAATGAGTTTTTAAGTATCCAATTCAGTTATAGGAATATCTTCTCTCCGAAATAAACATTGAGTCCTAACATTTGCTGGATAACATTATGGGAAGAAAGATACGGATGACTAAAAACAGGCCATGCCATGTATTTTTTTTTGCTAGGAGTTATTAAAAGCTGTTTGCAACGTATTTTCCTGTTCCCGTCCTCTAGATTTTGTGAAGATTCGCGTAAGTTATTTTAAAAATTGGATTATGTATCACTGGCTCCAAAAGAAAACGCAGATATGCGAACTCACCGAATGTATCGGCGCCTGCGCATACAGGCTTGTTGGTGATCTCAGAATCAGCCTTTTGGGGGGTCCTGCCGCTCGCCCAACTTTGGGGGGTCCTGCCGCTCGCCCAACTTTGGGGGGTCCTGCCACTCGCCCAACGTGTTCGAAATTGTCAGGCATATTCCATGACAAGCATACATAGTATTTATCTCAGTTATGTTTCCGATTTGATAATCAGTCTGCATACATGTTTTAATTATGTGGAATTCGAATTACATTCACTGAATGATACAAGGTTTGGATAGCCGTGCTCGTCTTTTGTGTATAGGATAATAACAGGAGCGTAGCAAAGTGGATTCATTGGACTCAAACGTTCGCAAATAAATCACATCTGTGGAAGATTTATGTGCAAAAAGTTTCGTCCAATCAATTCGCTTAGTCTCAAATAGTGCAACGTTTCTTATTATTGTTATATGCGTTGCGAGGTTATTGATATATCTGAACTATTGTATCTCAGAGAGGATTGTAGACTTATATTGGCTGGCAGACCTAACGTGTGACACCGTATTTAATATCTGCCGGGAATACATGGAATTTGCTGGGCGAATATATGTCGTAAATCCCTGGAGTCAAGCGCTTACGTGCAGCCGTCCTTAGCAACGACCAGCAGCATGGCACAAGGTGGAGGAAGGTGAAATCAATATTTCCACCATATGTAAAGGGAGTTGCATAAAGAGCATACGAGGAACAATCTGATGTAAAATAAATTCATCGACATTTCAAAAATAATCAAAAATTCATTCCAAGCTGGGAACAGCTTTAAGGAGTGATTTCTCCACTCGCCCATATTGTTGATCCTGCCACAGCCGAGCATGTGCGGACTGCAATCGGCCGAGTTGATCATAGTCCGTCCGATTTTTAGTCGATTTTGGTTCGATTTGGGCAGATAAAATCATAATCTCATCAATTTTATCTCATCTGTGTATTATTGATTAATCTGTAGGTCTATTCATGAAATCTCAGCTAAAATTTATCCACATACATGTACAATTGCAGATTTTCCAGCGCTCCGAATCTTTCAGTGAGAACGCTTGAGTGACAGCTGCTTGTCACAGCAGTATGAAACTTGCAACGTTCTCACGTGCAGCAATCGTTCGTGTAATCTTATCTCCGCCCTCCCCTACAATAACGCTGAATGCAAGAAAAAAAAATCGCTAAACCTACTACATGGTCAGAGAAAATCCCACCAAATAAGAGTGGCCAACCAAGGAAGGCTCTGAGATATGATAAATTCGTTTTACGTCGCCCTTGCAGGGCTATTGTGGTATTATCCCGCAAATGCAACGTATAACTAATATTATTATTGTATCTCATGCCAGATTTGTTCATCCTGATTGATTGGAGCTCGGTCGCATGACGTTCTGTAATTTGTGATAGCGCACGGTCTCGAGTCAATTGCAAACCGTCTCTGTTGTAGCCCATTTCTCTGCTAACAAACATACATGCATCCAACAACAATTAGTTAAATAAAATGTGGACCATCCATATGCGCACATGTGATGATGAAAATACCAAGTCTATTCTAGCCGTATGGTGATTAATATTTTGCTGCTTTAGGGACGAGGAAATTTTGTCCAGCTGAAACGTCAGATGAACCAAATCTTTCTGATCTAACTAAAAGCGCACTTTCAAAGTCTGCCCTTTACATGCCGCGTTGAGCTATGGCATGTACATTTTCCGCCAGGTGTTCATTCTGTCGCTGGATGAAAGAGATGGCGCCATACATTGAGTCGATCAGGAGGTTGCTGATTTCATTCTGACTCCAAAATAAAATAACTATAATTTTGTTAAATGAATAGTGTTGGGACACACGAATTTACTGAATTCGAGCCGCTAAATCCCTTTGACATCTATCTTATAAAAAATATTCCTGATACACTGTATATCTGCTTTTTCAGCATAAACAAAATATATAGTGCATGCTACGGGGTGTGCTATCATAATTCGCACTCGTTGAACATCACCGGTCTCGAGCTGACAAATCGTTATATCAGACCCCGCAGCATTCACTATCTGTATAATATAAACCTACCACCTTCAACATATCTAGTATTTCATTCAGCGCTCCGTTGTATTTGTTAAACTGTTCTAAACACGCGTCTTTGTCAGTCTCAGACTAAGTTAATCCTATAGCTTTGAGGCGGGGTTGTCACTTGCCAGTCGTGTAACGGCAAATGGTTCAAGCTTGGCGACCGTGCTGTGACAGGCCTATATTAAATTCTTCACTTTATATATATATGTATGAAATCAACAAAGCGTATCCCTAGTAAACAGTATCTCAATTCTTTCCTGTCACAAATCACATATTTGCCCTAAGAATTCAACATTGCACACTGGATTTACAAACAATCAGCGTATGTTTTAGCGGAGTTATTATTTGATGCCGCGTCGTTGCGGCGTGTTTCTAGCCACGGAATCAATCTCAGAAATACGGTCCAAATTCAGAAGGTCTTCAAGATATTGCCGGGTTAATTCCATAATTCGCGAGGTAGATATTGTTAAAGAAATAATATTATTTAACTCTCACTTACGAGAATGAATACCATCTGATAACGGGCTTCGGCTTATTCATGTCGCAGATTCTTGTACAATTACACAATCTCCAATGTATGTGTATGTACATCTTTCCATGGTATACATTGGTAAACAGATATTTTAGCTTTTTGCAGTAAAGTCTAGGCTACAAGCGTCTGGTCTGTCATTCGTTATTCAGCAATCGTCCATTAAAGAATCTCCGCGTCGATAATCCAAAGACCTATACCATATAACAGCATCAGCACCAAATCAAAAAACAACAACAAAAAAACTCATAGTATACATAAACATGGGCTAGTTTCCAGCAAGAGCGAAGCGGTCAACAGTTTTCATTGATGCCGGCAACACTTCAGGATATTAAAAAATATAAAAAACGTATGGCTGATCAGTATTCTGGATTCATATGAAGTTCGTTGTAAAGTCGTTATCTTGAGAATGATGTATCTCAGTAACGTTTGATTGTGTTTTCTCATATGACAACCACGAGGATCTTGTAGTTCTTGGGTTCATACGCCCCTAGCCCAGATTAACCGGTATTAGACAAGTTACGAAACATAACGCCAAAGATCTTGCACGCTACGCTCGTATTTGCTATCAGCATGCGATATGCATCGCCAAATGAGATATTGCCAGCCGAGTGGATGTGCCCGAGACCCATCAAACATTTTAAACGTCTGTTTAGTATTGTTCTCGCAAAAAAATCAAATGGTAGTTGGAACTAAACATCACAAATATGGATCGACTATTCTTTCATCTTGTTCATGTAACAGAATTCCAGATGAGTAATCAACGATTATATTTTCCGGTCCGGATTTCTCAGAGGTCTATTGCAATAAGGACGAAGCCTAAGGATTCCAATTTTGACGATTTGAAGCTATAATGGCAACTGTATTGGCAAAATTTCTCAAAATGCTTATTAAACTTCATTTGTGCCAGGGATAATTATGCTTCGTCGTAATAAGCGAATCTATCGGTAACTGTTCTCAGTAGTTTAATAAACATTTTCATTATGTGTAGATGTTGACGCTTTATTCAAAAAACGGAGAATATATATCGACCACTTACGTTCCCTTAAATGGGAATGTGACTGCAAGTACAACCACGCCTAACAGGCAGAAAACTCTATTAGCATTGACTAAAACAAAATAAGCACGCGCCCATAAACTGATTATATCTTCGAATGAATGTTCAATATGCTTGCTAGCGATCTTAGTCCCGTATTATTCTGAGATTATTCTGAGATTATTCTTGTGATAAGCCTTTACATAAAGTAATTACAAACCAGGCTCATATGGATCGTCGTGAGCGTCACAAATGCCATTGGAACAAAACAATTTTGAGCTGATCGGATGTTATGACGATATGCCGATCTCACAAATGTGTTCGTGCTTAATGAAATCCAAACATGGGCTGATGAACAGATTATTACTACTCGAATTATTGAACGATAAAATGTACGTGTTTTCCTCCATATATTACGGCCTTGAGCTTGTTGTAGACACGTCTGATTTAGTATTTGTGGAGCAAACCGCCAACGAACTCACGAATCATGCAGATCAAAGAAAGTTCAAAGAAGTTTTTATAGCTAAAACTCAAGAGCTCCACATAAGTTTATACTGAATTAATTACCGAGAACCCCAAAACATCATGATCATGCTTGCTTCCACATATTATGTTAGCTTCTACAATTCTCCACATTAATTGATATTGCTAAGCAACGCAGGAACTCGAAATCTGCGACTTTTTATTTAGAGACGGAAGAAGCAGGGACAGGTTATTATTTGAACAATTCGGTTCCGTGATCCTCTTATTTATGGTCTACATTTGGAGCTAAAGTGATGCATCCAAAGATGAAAGCATGAAGAGGTTTGTTAATTAATGTCATCTTTGGGGAAGCTATTAGCAGTCTTCCGCTAATGCTTCTCATGTAATATTTGATTTGTATTCGCGTTTAGACACGAAGGCCTAACAGACGCTCGTCCCAAATAGAGCTAGAGTCAGTCTGATTATATATAGTTATATTCAGTGAACATACACATGTCGGGAGAATTCTTTGCAATTACTGCGCCTCTTTGTCAGCTCACGAAGCTATTTCGACTTCACGTAATATGGAAATGATTGTACGTTCAACAATGACATAGACAGATAGAGACAATGTGGAATAGACGGGCTCACTGTTTGCGAAATGCAAACATCTATCTTTTGGGGGGTTTTTCAAACTTGTATGAATTACCTATACTGATGTAGGTGGTAACAGTGATATACAATAAGTCATTATCGATGAGCAATGGCTCCCTATCGTATATCTCAACTGATGCTCATACGGTTATGCAAAGACAATATGGATGATGCGCATACGGTTATGCAGTTAACAACCAAATGTTTTCCGTGGCCAATTCAAGTATTCAGGTATAAGGATTGCTCCGTTAATTTATATATTCTAACAAGCGAGAAGCGATGATTATGTGGATGAGTTCTCCAAACCTGATGATTTTATTGGAACAGTGGTTTGTGATCAGATCACACAAGCACATATACAAAGGCGTCCATGGACCAACGATGTTTTTCCAGCGTCGCGGTTATAACGCTAGTCTGCATACATGAAGTTTTCAACCTAAATAAGTATAGCTAGTTCCATGCACAAATATAATGAAGCTGTTGATTTTTGAACAACTAGATCTCAACAAAAGAAACATATATATACTAATGCCATTTAGAAAGTAGCTAACATTTATATCCAATTATTTTTAGGATGACCCTTTCTTGGTAAAGCACAAATACTAGTGCTGGATGGGTCAGTCCCGTGCGAGACTCGAACCCGCGCCCTCAGAGTTTGGCACCAAATCGCCGAGTGGTCTAGACTGCTTGCATTTACTGCTGGCGATTTGGTGCCAAACTCTGAGGGCGCGGGTTCGAGTCTCGCACGGGACTGACCCATCCAGCACTAGTATTTGTGCTTTACCAAGAAAGTGTCATCCTAAAAATAATTGGATATAAAAGAAACATAGCTAAAATAAATCATCTCCAAGATATATAAATGGTATCCGTTGTCACCATACTGAACACTATTCACTTCTAACCTTGATCTTGAACCAAGGAGTCCGAGTAATGTTTTTCAAGATAATCTCATAAACGCGAGAAAGATTCTGATATGTTTATTTTACACATACATATTTTGGAATAAATAATTCGTTATCCTGTTGTGAATTTTTTCCCAAAGCCAGGTTGCGTTAAGTCCAACGACAGAATCCGACTAGATTGGAAAATGCAATGTTGAATATTGACTGTGTGGAGTCCTGCTGGTTATCCGAAAGACAATTTTGTAGCACATAAATAAGTTATTTTGTGGCAAAGGAGACTTCTGCTTCTACTTTCATTCTATTGAATGAAAATACAGAGTGAGCATTGCTTGTTTGGTCAGTGGACAAACGAACACCAAATTTAGTTTCATTCGTGGTTGAACAAACTACATGGTGACTTACCCGATACGTTATATTTTATGGCGTCCAATTTACGAGTCTAATACAATTGACACTTGTCATCCGTCTATATTCAAATGAATTCGAAAAGGGTTGGTCGTCTTTTCTGTGTCTTAAATTTCATTTTAATACAAATGTTCCATGCAGAAACATGCAAATTCTCAGAGCGTGGATAATTATAATATAATGAACTATAATTGTCATTATTGATAACTCAAATTCTTCCTATTCTTTAATAATATTGATAATAATTGACGTACCATGTCAAAATAAGATGAAACAAATTAATAATTAAAATGTGAGTATAGTATCGATAAAAACGTCTCAAACACCAGCAAGAAGTATCAACATAGCAACCACGAAATAATACCCTTATAATCGATTGATGTTTTGACCAAATTATTGGCCTGCAATTTTCCCATAGCAAGTATGGGACTGTTTATGGATTAGGTGTGCTTGGGCGTTCTTTCGCTCCTATTGTGACAAGTTACAAAAGTTTCACTGCAAGCATATCAAATCGCTCAACCCGAAGAAAATTTCAAAGGAAATCTTAAATCCGAATATATACATCCATTCATTTTGTTGTTGTTCGAAAGTATCTTGGTTGCCTGCATGCATTATGCAGATGATATTCATGCTAGCATATCGTACGTAGTCTAAATGTTTGGCAACTTAGTTTGGCATATTGGTACAAATGCCCACTCCGTTAATCCGTTTCTAAATCCTTGACGGATATGTCCATCTTATTGTACTTTAATGTGTTTGTCAGAAGTGTTGCATTGGACAGTCCACCCGCTTCATTCTCAATAAGCAGCTGGGCGATAGAATAAATGAAAGAGTTTTTGAGAATGCTTTGATCCAGGGAAGCGTATCCACTTTATTGGCCGTAGAGGAGGTTATGATCAGTCACACAGACTAGTAAAGTTGCCTCTTTCACGAGAGCGTCGTCGAACACTGGTATCGATTGTCTACTCGCCAGCCAATATTTTCTTCGTCTTAAAGGGGTGTTGTCATCGTACAAGAATCGGGGGTTTTCGGGTCTCTATCAGAGTGCAAGTCAACCTTTTGCCATTCTGTTCGTTTTAACGAAGTTTTACATCGGCTAAGACACTCCTTCAGAATTTGCCATGCTGTCCTCCTCAGCACTGAGACACAGAGTAGCAAAATTAGACTACACGTAACATAATTCGCCGCGGCAACAAATCTGAATACCATAACAAGGAACTGGAAGCGTGGGAGAAGAACGCTGTCATATCTCCAATCTGCCGGGAAATGGTACTCAAATAGTGTCATCACAGTCATTGGAGTGGCCTGGATAAAATAGCACAGACAAACAGTGAGCACAGTCTTGACGGAGTCCCTGCTGTTTGACAACTGTCCGTGACGGGATGTGGATGGCTGCCGTCGAAAACATATTCCAAGGGCTATGAGTATTGTAAAAGTGAATATTAAAGAGAGCGGTATGAGGAGGTAAAAGCTGGCGGACACCCATGGCCAAGCCATAGCAAACACGTCATTATGTCTATGAGAGACATAGCATTCCTTACTCTGAGATCCCTTCATTTCAACCTCTAGTTGAAAGGACCACATTGCATTTACACTTACGACAACCAGACCTGTCATAATAATTATGACACCTATCTTGGCGAAAAATACTGTACATAAGCTATTAGCCCTACGGGTATGCCAAATATAGACGTACCGGTCTATGGCCATACCCACAACAAACCACACCACAGAATAGGTAATCACATTGGTAAGGAACATCCAAAAACGACAGCTGAAGTCACTAGTTATTTCTATTGATGGTCTGTTTGATATAAATGATATCCAATCGGCCCCCATACCAAAAACCAGTGACAGAACATTGGCAACAGCAAAAGTCTGGATATAAAAGTAAGCTGACACATCTCGGAAGCTTTCTCTCCGTAAGACGGAAACAAGTAGAATATTAGCCGGTGTTCCAATGGCTAACAGAATGGGCGGCACATATTTCATCATAGCAGTCATCGCCAAGTGCAACTCTAAGACATATATATTAATACTTTGTTCAGATCCAAAACGTATGGATTCATTTCGTGGCGCTTGAAATAAAGATAACAGAGACTCATTAATAGCCGATGCCATGTCGATGATAGTTCGTATTCGTATCGTCAGCAATAAAGCCTCTGCGAAATTCTCATAGGCAATCCATAAACGAATGTGAAAATGATCACAAATTCTTGCACATTGGTGTATTTTCGAACAAAATGACAAGCAAAATACTGTGGAATAGATCGCTCAGTTCGCTCAGTTCTGGCAATGACCTGATAGAATCGAAGAATCGCGTTATTTACTACGATGCAACACTTATGGCGTTCAAAAGAGTTCACTGCCCGTATCACAATCCACAACAACTAGCGTCTGACTCGAATGCCAAGGCATATTGAATGTATATATTGTCCGGAGCATCTCCGTGTAACATCCAAAGATTAAGCAAAATCCCGGACATCGAATTAGCCGTCAATACGTCCATCAGAACTTCCACCTGACAAGTAGTCCTTCGCGGTAGCACCAAAAGCAAGACATACGTGTTACTATACCCTATCTCAGTTCAAAATATTCCGATAGTTATTCAATCATTTTTAGATGACTGTGCAAGTCTTCCATCTCACTTGTACCGCTCCTCCACGTGAACACTATTCTCTGCAAACAGACTGGCAATCACAGCAGGCTTTTATGCCGTGGTTCGAGTTTTGCTCCGCCTGCTGACTACTTATCGATACTGGAGCTCTCCACGACTTGCTATATGATAGGCTCAATAAAGTTCGAATCTCGCTGACATGCCAGTGGCAACAGCGTCTTCTATCTCATCGATCGACTGCTTTCCATAACATGGCTCGACCCGGCTAACGTCTAGTTGATTGTCGAATGAACACATCTGTTGGATACGACAGTGACATTCCTCTCTTTTCACCGTTCAGTCCGATTCCGGATGCTTATTTACGTCCCTTTAATTTATAATAACATTCTTGTCTTATGTAGAGGATGCTCGACGGCTGATATTCGTTAGCCATCTGTGATAACGTTTGCGTTAGAGAGAAGCTCACTAATTTAAAGGCCCTACTCCTATTAGCAGTCTATAGACAGAACCAATAAAAGGCGGACAATAAACACAAATACAAATAAGACTGTCGCTTCTTCTACCAGTTGTTTCCACTTGTATTTAAACGGGTCATACCATGTATAATATGAATTGTACATTTGCAGAAAAATAATTCTTCGTTTATATTCTGAAAAAAAAGTCCAGAATAAACTCTATTCAATGATTGCTTGTAACAATTTCGAATTTATTCATTTGCTTTCACCTTTTTGAATAACTGTCCACCACTGATACGGTTTTGTATTATTCTGTAATATGATTCTATTTATCATTTTAATTAGAAAATATTGAAACTCCTGCTAGGAATTGTTTGTAATACATCGTATGATGAACGCTTGATTATGTCATTTCAATGCTTCAATCAATTTGTTCGTGTGGTTGAAAGACAGCTAATTTCAAAAGTGTATGGAATTGCTGTCGCATGTCTCGATTGTAAATGTTAAATATTTCGAATATAAACCACCATCCTGAATAAGTGATATTCGTACACTATGTCGTTATTTTATGTTCAGCAAAGGAATAAATATAGATATTTACGGAAGCATGCTAGTTCTGTTGCACTAATGCCTCGACAATAAAGCCTTTTCTTGGAACCAAATGGTCTCTTCCCAACTTTCTCCATCTCTGGACTCATATTCCAGGCCTGCAAACTGAAATTACTGGAGCCAAAATATATTTGGTCACAGTACCTGAACACGTACAGGTTCTATTCATTCCAAACCCAAGCGAGGGCGATATATGACTCTTGTTTTTTAGGTTTCTTGCAATGGCAAGGCAACTAGTTTATGCCAGATCCCCGAGGTGAGAGAGCCCCCATGCAGTGGATACATAAAATATTATGGCATGGGAAATGACTGGTCTGTTGAATACTGAAAGCATGTAACATTTACCTGTGATCGTGTGGTCTGTTAGCACGCGTGGAATATCGGTATCCATGGTTTCGGGCTTTTACCTGTCTGTTAGCACGTGTGGAATACTGTGTTGTAGCTTTTTATCGGTCGCTTTCAATGAGTCAATCTTGTCCACATTACTTGGTAGACTACGACGTCGTCGCTGTCTCATCGTGGTGGAAGTGTTTCCAATTTAGCACTATCTCATTTCATGTTATCCCAATGTTTGCATCGTCACCAAAGGCATCAAAGGCATTGTGAACAAAAATATAACAGTACACATGAACGCATTATAGCACATTTGTTTATTTATTTATGTATTTTCACACTGTGAAATACACCTAGAGACGCCCGAAAGGTGATCAACACCTATGATGGAGCACTATCAACAAACACCAATACATATCTGCACACAATTAACACCCAATCAGCACGCAATCTAGGTAAACCAACGTGGTACACGAGGGAACTATCATCTAGTCGTGACGCTATGAAAAAAAAGTAGTGTGAGCTATTTGGCGATATACTACGAGATCGTATAATAAGACAATCACAACAATTATGTGATGATTTTAATAAACGTCACAAAACATTGTTCCAGAAACTTATAAAACAGGGCTATTCCACCAAGCGCCTCCACTCAAAGTTTCTCAAATTTGGCGATACATATCGCATGCTGATAGCAAAATACGAACGTAGCGTGCTAGATCTATGGCGCTACGTTTCGTAACTTGTGTCTAATTCCGCTTAACCCGGGGCTAGAGGCCATATGAACCCATGTACTTCAAGATCCTCATGGTACTCATATGAACAGTCACAATCAAAGCGTGACTGAGATACATCTTTTTTTTAGATGACGACTCTATAACGAATATTATGGATTAAGAATACTGATCAGCGATACGGATTTGATATTTCTGGAACATCATGATGTCTTGCCGGCATCATTGAAAACTGTTGACCGCTTCTCTCTTGCAGGAAACAAGCCTATGTTTATGTATACTATGATTGTCTTTTTGAATTTGGTGCTAATACTGTTATGTGGAAAATGGAATAGGTCTTTGGATTATGGACGCGGATATTCTCTAATGGACGACGGCTGGATTATGAATGACGGACTAGACGCTTGTAATTCTCAATGAACAACTTTGAACGAGTCGGTCTTTGCTGCTACCCCACAGAACCAGACTTATCGGCGACAAAAACAAATGCTGTCAGCTTCCTGGAGAAGAAAGTTTATCAAGCCACGTTTACAATATTGGTCCACGTGCTCCTGTGTGTAGTAAAAATGAGCGTGATTTAAAATTTGTTTCATTGAGATAGCCGCTGTATTGACTAACAAATTTAGTTAGAAATTCACACTGAATTGATATGGCCCTGATAGTAGATATAATATTCATTGATGTTATATCTGAATTTACTGAGACTGATCAGCACTAAGAGGAAGCACTCTCCATATGTACCAATTATAAGCGTCTGGTCCGTCATTCATAATTCAGCCATCGTCCATTAAAAATATCCGCGTCCATAAGCCAAAGACCTATTCTATATTCCATATAACAGCATTAGCACCAAATTCAAAATAAGACATCATAAGGCAAGACATCGGGCCTTACAGACTAGTCTTTTGTGTTAATTGCCGTCATTTACATCTGACAACGATACAGCTCACCAATCGCCAATGTACTAGTTGTCACAGCGAAACAGCTCACCAATTACCAGTATACGAGTTGTCAGAGCATTTCCATCATAGCTCTCTAGATTTGTATCTAATACCGCGTATGCCGGTGCTAGGGGCCGTGTGGTCATATCATCCATGTTGCCACATGAACAGGTACAATAAAAGCGAACCTGAGATACAACACACATCACGAATCGTTAGATTCTTGGTATGTGCTTTAGAATAGGTTTACCAGAAGACTATTCTGTGAAGTCATATGACGCAGTCAATATGTCGGCACCTCTTCCCACTTCCCTTATATGTGTTGTAATTTTTACCTGTATATGGCGAGATTCTGCTGGTGGACGTTTCGTCCCCGAGGCCCACCCCCTATACAGACCTTTTGGTCTTTGATATACATGTATGTTGGCATTTGTGGGAAGTTGATGCTGGGTCGACATCGGGCCTTACAGATTAGTCTTTTGTGTTAATTGCCGTCATTTACATCTGACGACGATACAGCTCACCAATCGCCAATGTACTAGTTGTCACAGCGAAACAGCTCACCAATTACCAGTATACGAGTTGTCAGAGCATTTCCATCATAGCTCTCTAGATTTGTATCTAATACCGCTTATGCCGGTGCTAGGGGCCATATGGTCATATCATCCATGTTGCCACATGAACAGGTACAATAAAAGCGTACCTGAGATACAACACACATCACGAATCGTTAGATTCTTGGTATGTGCTTTAGAATAGGTTTACCAGAAGACTATCCTGTGAAGTCATATGACGCAGTCAGTATGTCGGCACCTCTTCCCACTTCCCTTATATGTGTTGTAATCATAATGTTCCAAAAATATCAAATCCGTATCGCTTATAAATATTCTTAATCCATATGATATTCGTTGCAAAGTCGTCTAGAGAACGATGTATCTCAGTCACGCGTTGATTGTGTCTGTTCATATGAGCATCATTAGGATCTTGAAGTACATGGGTTCATACGACCTAAAGTCCTGGGCTAAGTGGAATTAGGCACAAGTTCCGAAACGTAACGCCATAGATCTTGCACGCTACGCTCGTAGTTTGCTATCAAATTACAACACATATAAGGGAAGTAGAAAGAGGTGCCGACATACTGACAGAGTCACATGACTTCACAGTATAGTCTTCCGGTTAACCTATTCTAAAGCACATACCAAGAATCTAACGATTCGTGATATGTGTTGTATCTCAGGTACGCTTTTATTGTACCTGTTCATGTGGCAACTTGGATGATATGACCACACGGCCCCTAGCACCGGCATAAGCGGTATTAGATACAAATCTAGAGAGATATGATGGAAGATAGCAATACTAAAGTTGCTCATTGTCGAAAACCTCTCATATTTGTCTTACATGACGTACAAAACTGTCAAATCAAAAGCAATAGATACCCCATTGCCAGGTCGAACTCGCACATTCTTGAAGGAAAAGTAAATAGGTTTATTTTCTTATTTTTGTTGTGAGTAGCAGATGAACTGCCATATTACCTGATCATCGAGTAAGTGTCAAGGCCTCGATAAATAAGAGAGAGAGAATTAAGGTTTAATGTCGCGTTCAGCAAAATTTCACCTATATAGCGATAATCAAACACAATTCTAAGTATTCAAGGTAATAACCCAGTAAACTAATGCATTAAAAACATGAAAATACATTACAATTGATACAAAATCTTAAAATCTATACAGTCGATGAGAATATGTTTCACCTTGAGATCTTCGTGGCATGGAACACACTTTGGGACTGGCTCTTTTTTTCAGCAAATGCTCGTAAGTTAATCGTGTATGGCCGATTCTACGTCGTCTAATGATGGCTTGATCGTTTCTGGCGGTTCCGATGAGTATAGCCGACACTTTTTTGAACTCGTGAAGTTTATTATTGTCCATAGCATCCCACAGAGATTGAAACAATTTTCTCACATAAGCAAAGATAGATGGTTTGAAATCACTGTAAGGGACTCCAACAGGATAAACCTCATCATCTAGGGCTGCCTTAGCCATTTTATGAGCTTCCGTATTAACCGTCTTGATTCAGCAATTTATCGGTTTGTAGTTTCCAGGTTACATGCATGTAGCCTATCTTTCCCGTCATCACAGTCAACGACCATCAGAAATTAGATAGCTTCTGCTCGCCTTCGTTTCATTGCAGATTTATGCCGCAGGCTGCAAACAGAGATAAAATTTTACCTTAACGCAATTCACTTGTCGAAGATACATCAACAGCTCAATTTTCCACTTTTGTGTCTATTTATCCTGGACCAAATCCTAAACATAGGAGAAAATATAGCCTGAGAACCTTTTTGTGCACAGGCATTTAGATGACGACTCTATAACGAATATTATGGATTAAGAATACTGATCAGCGATACGGATTTGATATTTTGGAACATCATGATGTCTTGCCGGCATCATTGAAAACTGTTGACCGCTTCTCTCTTGCAGGAAACAAGCCTATGTTTATGTATACTTTTGTCTTTTTGAATTTGGTGCTAATACTGTTATATGGAAATGGAATAGGTCTTTGGATTATGGACGCGGATATTCTCTAATGGACGACGGCTGGATTATGAATGACGGACTAGACGCTTGTAATTATATAGCAATTTTACCATCCCGTGTGCCGGGGGAATAATAGATTATCACACGAGTTCAATTCTAGACGATTTTTTCCGACACGAGTTTGTAAAAACGGATACTGCACGAACTTGTGCGACTGCAATGCTCATTATCGCGAACGAGTGTGGGTTCTGTTCCGTTTATAGCATCTAGATTTGAAAACTTTTTTCTTAAAATATACTTGGGGGCTATTCAGCTTGAAATTACAGTTTTATCAACCATCAGTGAGGCAAACGGTCAATTAGATCAAACGCACTGATATGCTTGAATCGATTCATGGAATGAAAGACTCCAGCTACACACGCTGAATGGAAGAGAGTGATCTCTGCGGGAATTATTTCAATTATTCATCGTATTAAAACGGACTAAGCAAGTGAATCATATCCCTGAATATAGAAATATAAGTAGTTCGCTTCAAAACGTGTAAAACTGATGATTTAATAATGTCTTCTGGCGCCTGACGGCTACAAATAGCTTTGCGGGAGTTGATTTCAAAGAACATTCCTTTCAACGGATTTTTGTCAACAAGCAAGTTCAGGAATTATAGTTCATTTAGTGAGGAAATCTCCGATTGACAGGTTATTGTTGGGGCATTCAAGATAGTGTACAGTAAATATAACCCAGATAGATAGACCGGTGTCTGAACGGTATCGGTCAATCTCCGATTGACAGGTTATTGTTGGGGCATTCAACATAGTGTACAGTAAATATAACCCAGATAGATAGATAGACCGGTGTCTGAACGGTATCGGTCAATCTCCGATTGACAGGTTATTGTTGGGGCATTCAACATAGTGTACAGTAAATATAACCCAGATAGATAGATAGACCGGTGTCTGAACGGTATCGGTCAATCTCCGATTGACAGGTTATTGTTGGGGCATTCAAGATAGTGTACAGTAAATATAACCCAGATAGATAGATAGACCGGTGTCTGAACGGTATCGGTCAATCTCCGATTGACAGGTTATTGTTGGGGCATTCAAGATAGTGTACAGTAAATATAACCCAGATAGATAGATAGACCGGTGTCTGAACGGTATCGGTCAATCTCCGATTGACAGGTTATTGTTGGGGCATTCAAGATAGTGTACAGTAAATATAACCCAGATAGATAGATAGACCGGTGTCTGAACGGTATCGGTCAATCTCCGATTGACAGGTTATTGTTGGGGCATTCAAGATAGTGTACAGTAAATATAACCCAGATAGATAGATAGACCGGTGTCTGAACGGTATCGGGCAATCTCCGATTGACAGGTTATTGTTGGGGCATTCAAGATAGTGTACAGTAAATATAACCCAGATAGATAGACCGGTGTCTGAACGGTATCGGTCACTTCACATGAAGCGCTTTCGTAAGACAGTTTAGAATTCCTATATCCCTAGCGATTAAGTTTTGGATACCGATGCGACCCTATCAACTGAAACATATTAAGGCATAAAAAGGCATGCTTACTTTGTTTGACATCATATGTAGAGATAGATAGAGAGAGAGAGAGACTCAAGGTTTAAGGTCGCGTTCAGCAATATTTCAGCTATAAGCGACGATCAAACAAAATGGTAAATACTCAAGTAACTAACCTAGTAATCCAACGCATTAAAACATACACACATTAAAACTCATGGAACAGCCCGATTTCTCTCAAATAACCCAAGATGCAATCCTCCCTCGCCCGACTAAAAAGGTCTTCCAAAGTAGTCGTTCGATAAAAAGCATCTCTTAAAATCTTAAAATCTATGCATTCGATAAGAATATGTTTCACCGTGAGATCTTCATGGCATGGAACACACCTTGGGACTGGCTCTGTTTTTAGTAAATGGTCGTGAGTTAATCGTGTATGACCGATTCTACATCGTCTGATCATGGTTTGATCGAAAAATTTCTGGCTGTTCAGATGAGTATAGCCTACAGTTTTTTTGAACTCATGAAGTTTGTTATTATTCACAGCATCCCATAAAGATTGAAACAGCCGTCTCACATAAGTACAGACAGAGGACCTGAAACCGCTATATGGGATTCTCATTATCTAGGGCTGCCTTAGCCATCCTATCAGCCTCAGATGCCAACGTGACTAGGCAATCAACAGAACACAATATCAATCTGTTGATCAAATCTATAGTCATGTAGTTGTAGAATACTCGAGATAGTGGGATGAGTCGAAGTTCCACTTTTAATCGCTTGGAGGCATGACAGTGAATCTGAGAATATGACATATTTTTTTCCTTTTAGTGGAACCAATACCTTCTAAAGCCAACAATATAGCTTTTGCTTCTCCAGTGAATATCGAACTTTTACCTGGTAGTCGACAGGTTTTAGTTTTGGAACTAAAGATAGTAGCACATGCTACTCTCTAACCATCTTTAGAACCATCTGTATAAATAGCCTGATGCGATCTGTATTTCTCTCTCAGTAGACCAAATTCTTGTGTATACAAGAGCTGGCTCGTGTCTGCTTTTTTATATTTCGTTAGAGAAATATCTACTTCTGGTTGAGCTAACTACCATAGTGGAATTGGTAAGAGCTTGTTAGGTAATATTTGGCTAAGTTTAATACCAGCTGCTACAATGTGTGGTTTCATACGAATTCCAAGTGGTGGAATAATGGAGGGTTTCTTCAAAGAAAGATCCACGAACTGAGGTTTGAAAACACAGTTATATGCAGGTTTCGATTGATTTGATCGCAATTTTGTGATATATTGCAGTGATAGTTTAATTCTTCGACGTTCTAAAGGAAATTCATCTCATTCGACATATAAGCTTTCTTTAGGGATGTTCTGAACGCTCCAAGGCAAAGTCTTAGTACTTGATGGAGAATAGGATCTAGCTTTGCCAAGTTTGACTTGCTTGAACTGTTGTAAACAATAGAGCCATAATCAAGTTTGGAACGAACAAGTGATCGATATAAATGGAGAAATGTTTGCTGATCTCCTCCCCACTTATAGTTGGCAACTACCTTCAACAAATCAAGAGCTTTCGTGCCCTTCGCTTTCAAGCAATTTATATGCGATTTGAATGTTAGTGGTTGGTCAAACAACATTCCTAAGAATTTTACCTCTTTTACCACTTTGATCTCAGTTCCATCTAATGTTAGTACTGGATCTTTGTGCTGGAAATATTTTCTGGAAGAATCGCGTTTGTTCTGTTTCATGGTTCTACGAGCTTTAGCTTTAGTTACTCTGAGATCTTTCAAATTTTCAGAATTTGGATTTCGGCGGAAACACCGTTCAGCTTTCATCCTACGTTTCCTTGCTTCTTTGCAGTCATCATTAAACCACGGTTTCTGAATGTGTGCAACTCCTGAAGATGTGAGTATTGTTTGGTTAGCAATTTCAATGAGAATAGCTGTATAGGATCTGAAACATCAGCAAAAGAAACTGCTTGTAGTTCTTGTGAGCAAAGCTTTTCAAATTCTGACCAATTTGCTTTCTTGAAATTACCTTGTTAAAGGGGTTCATCAGCTGAATGAACAGCTAAAACAGTGGGAAAGTGATCACTTCCACAAATGTCATCATGAACAGACCAAGAACATTCTTCGAGTATAGGAAGGTCGCAAAGTGAGATATCTAAGCTGAATAGATTCCATGAGCTGTGGAAAAATGTGTATAAGAACCATCATTACAAATACACAAAGAATTATTTGATATAAAATCTTCAAGAACTTTTCCTTTACAATTCTCTTCTTTATCCCAAAAATTACTACGGCCGTTAAACATTACTACGGCCGTTAAAATCACCCATCCATAAACAAGGTTTAGGGAGCTGATCATAAAGATTCTGAAGTTCACTAAGACAGAGACCTCAAGATGAAGGTATGTACACCGTGCATAATGTGAATACAGAATTCAAAGTAAGGCGAACTACTACAGCTTGTAAATCTGTCTTCAAATCAATAGGACTATGCAAAACACCCATTTTAACAAGTATTGAAGAGCCGCCTGCAGCCTTTCCATGCTCTTGCAAAGCATAGTAATTATAGGATGTATATTGCCGTAATTCAGAACAGTTTCATTTAAACAGAGAGCTAAGGGTTCATAACCCAGAGTTAACGACTGAAGCTCATGTAAATTTGGCCAAACTCCTCTGCAGTTACTTTGGAGGAGGGTTGGAGACTGAGCCATTTTTAGTCTATATGAAGAAATATCACACAAGAGTACACACACTAGGAAATAGAGTGTCAACTTAGCCATTATGAGCGTTTAATTAAAGGTCTTCTTCTCTGGCTTTTCTGCTCTTTTTTTCTGTTCTTCTCGCAACTACTGCATATCTTTGTCTTTATTTCTATAAATTTCTTGTTTTCTCTTCTGTTCACATTTCTTTTTCGACTTCTGGTTTAAGGAAGTCTTGTCGGGTCGCTTATTATCACAAGATTGATCCATGTGCTCAACGACCGCGTTTTTGTCTGAGGAGAGGTTTTTAGATGTATCTGTGTTGAGAATGGAGTTATCAACTTCCTCTTCACCTTGATTTTCATCTTCCATGAGTATCGCATTGCTAGCTTCATCACCAGTGAACACATCATCATCGAGAGCGAAGTTCACAGGTGTATCCGTTTCAGAAATAAAACCAAAAACTTCATCTTCACCTCTTTCATCCACTGAGGGCAGCTCATTTCTAGCATCATCATCTAGTAAGCTCAGCAACCACATTTTCGTCTGGGACATTATATGTAGAGTGCTATGTACGTATTTTATTATTCTAAGCCAAATGTTATCAAGTTATTGGACAAATGCGTCAGATCCGTCATTCACTGAGCAGCCGTCGTCTATTAAGCTTTTCCAAACGTCCATAATCCAACGACCTGTTTCATTAATAATGGAAACACAAGCTGAACTCCTTTGATGTTTAACTGTAAAGGAGCACAAATCACCCAAAGGTTTGTGATCGGCAGTTTTCTTCAATTTTTGACTCGTTTATTGTTTAACCCTACATGCTTTGGTGGAGGGCATTGCCTCCCCTTACCAAACTTTCTACGCTTTCTCCAGAAACAATGAAAAGTTAACAGCTGACATTTCGTGACTCTTTGTTTCTTTGTTTATAGAGTTGCTTGAATTTCTCATTAAAAATATCAATGTGAAATTTGGCAACACAATATATCAACAGCATATACCTATTCCAATGGGTACTAATTGTGCACCCCTATTGGCTGACCTATATCTGCTCTGTCGTGAAAATGACTATATGCAGGCGCTTTCAAAAACCGATCCATTCAAACATAAGCGTCTAATCCGTCATTCAAGCCCGTTCCTTCTCATTCACCAAACGCTATATAGACGATCTTCTTGCTGTGGATAATCGCGATATAAATGACGCAGTGGCGGATATATATCCACCTTCACTGGAATTGAAGGAAACTACAGATAACCCTACAGGCACATCGTATTTAGACCTATATCTCTATACAAATGAAGCGGGCCTTCTCTCTCGTCGACTGTATGTACGACTGATGATTACAATTTCGACATCGTAAACTATCCCTTTCTGGACAGTAATATTCCAGTGGGACCTGCATATGGCGTATACATATCACGCCTAGTAGCATTTGCTTGATCCTGTGTTAAATGTGACGATTTTAATCAACGTCACAAAACATTGTTGCAGAAACTTATAAAACAGGGCTACACCACCAAGCGCCTCCACTCAAAGTTTCTCAAATTTGGCGATACATATCGCATGCTGATAGCAAAATACGAACGTAGCGTGCAAGATCTATGGCGCTACGTTTCGTAACTTGTGTCTAATTCCGTTTAACCCGGGGCTAGGGGCCGTATGAACCCATGTACTTCAAGATCCTCATGGTACTCATATGAAGTCACAATTAAAGCGTGACTGAGATACATCATTCTTTAGATGACGACTTTGCAACCAATATTATGGATTAAGAATACTGATCAGCGATACGGATTTGATATTTTTGGAACATCATGATCTCTTGCCGGCATCATTGAAAACTGTTGACCGCTTCTCTCTTGCAGGAAACAAGCCTATGTGTATGTATACTATGATTGCCTTTTTGAATTTGGTGCTAATACTGTTATATGGAATATGGAATAGGTCTTTGGATTATGGACGCGGGTACTCTCTAATAGACGACTGAATTATGAATGACGGACCAGACGCTTGTAATCTATAACATATCATATTGGAGGGATATGTAGATAGGCTCAAAATAATCCCAAGGCGAGAATCATCAAGTAAAAATTGTCGGTCGCGAAAATATGACAGATGTACATGTTTCTCTTTTTCTCCAAAACTTTTGCTTCTTTACGCATGAAAAAGATCAAATAATTCTATTTCATATCCTATAATCATTTCTTAAATTATTATGCAGTGTTTCCGAGGAAATTGTATAAATAAAATTGATATAATCTGGGACGGTTAACTCTCACTTGGATCTAAAAATAGTAGCGCGCGCTAATCTGTCACCACCTTTAGAACCATCCGTATAAATAGACTGATGGGATTCATCTTTTTTATGCCGGTAGACCAAATTCTTGTGTATACAGGCTGGTGTCTTTTTTTATATTTCGTTAGTGTATTATCTACTTCTGGTTTGGTTAAGTGCCATGATGTAATTATGGTGGTATTCTTCTCATATACATCTACATCTATTGAGAGTTAAAACGCAGTTTTATATGCATGATTTTAACGATTAGATCGCAATTTTTTTATATATTGCAGTGATATTTTGACTCTTTGAAGTTCAAAAGGAATTTCATCTGTTTCAACATAATACACTTGTATTGTGGGATGATCTGAACGCTCTGAGAAAAGCCTTAGGCCTTCATGTGGAATGAGGTATCGCTTTACCAAGTGGGATTTGCACTGTTATTAACAATAGAGCCATAATCAAGAATGGAACGAACTAGTGATCGATATAAATGAAGAAGTGTCCCACACTGACTGGCAACGATCCTTAAATCGAGACCTTTCGTGAACTTCGCTTTCAGATAATTTATAGGAGATAAGAACGTTAATCAAATTCCTAAGCAGTTTTGTTACCACTTGATCTCAGTTCCATCTAATGCAAGTATTTGTGATGGAAATACTTAAGTGTATACAATTTCTCTTAGCTCTGGAAAACTTGTAAGCCTTTGTCCAAACACCATTTCTGAATTCTATTTAGACAAAGTTGTAATGTTATTTCAATATTATGTATAACTCTTCCACAAAACGATAGCATCTACAAAGAGCGAACCATCAATACATTTATTCAAAGCTTCAGCTAAGCAGTTAATCTTGATACTAAACAGAATAGTAGACAAAATATTACCTTGTGGGACACCTTAATCCGGATCGAAATGATCAGACATGGTTGTACCCCGCCTAACTTGAAATTGTCTATCAGCAACGGCGGTCTGATTCACGGTAATAGAAATAAATGTCCGATCAATCGGAATGATGTCTCTATTCCACCCATGTTAATGATTGTCTGGTATATAGGAATAAAGGTCCTATCACCGCGAATGATATTCGAGCCTGCAGAATTGATAGTTAGGCGCTCAGAATTCAATGTCCGGCCCCTCAATTCTGATGCGTCATACGGATAATCATCTTGCATAATGAATTACCTCTAAACTCAAAATAAATAAAGCGACCACTTCACACTAGGATATTGAACGACCTCTACATCAGATTTTATTTCCTGTTTCGTGCCAGGCAAGTATATGTTCTTCACGGACAACGGAAATGAAGTGAAATTTTCATTAACTGGATCATCTGGCATTTCTCCGCAACAAGAAAAAAACATGTTCCCATGATCTTTATTATAGTCACGTTTTCAAGTCTAGTGTGGATAATTAGTAAAATGCGAAACGGACTCGGAACCCTCACTTCCTCGAGGAAATTTCTACTTAAACTGGACGCATGCTGCTAGGCTTTATCCTCCACCATAAGGAAAACTATCATTTTATCCTCCCGCATTCACATTCTTTGTGGCGGACTTTTATTCCTACGGGTCGGACCAGCAATCCCATTCCGTATGCCTGACAATCATGCCTGGTCGGGAGCTATCATCTTTATGGTTGAACCATCATTCATATATGCCAAACAATCACGGCTAGGAGACTATCACTCCTGGATATAGGCACGTCATCCTATATACCGTACAATCATGTATGAGGTATCATTCCTGGGGGCGGACTATCATTCCTATATGACAGGAAATCATCCATGGCGGGGGACTACCATCCTTGTGGCCGCATCATCATTCACATGTCAGATATGGTATCAGATAATTTCTAGTTCCCAGACTAGGTTGCATTCGTTCTGTGTTGTGACATTAATATGCATCCTTGTCAGGGGATTAGCAATCTTGCATATCGCTCCAATTAGTGGTTGAGATGTACACTGTTAACTGTTTGTCAAAATAATAAACACAATTACAGAGCGAGAGAGATAGACAGAGAGAGAGTGAGAACTAAAGTTTAACGTCGCGTGCAGCAATATTTCAGCTATATAGCGACTATCAAACAAAAAAGTCAATCTGTTGATGAAATCTACGATAAAATAATTGTAGGATGTTCAAAATGGCGGAGTGAGTTGAAGTTCCACTCTCACTCGCTTAAAGGCATGACAGTGAATCTAATACTTTGACATTTTCCTCCAATAGTAGGCCAATTACCCTTCTAATGTTAACAATAGAGCTTCGGCTTCGGCAGTGAAAATTTTTCCTGGAAGTCGACATGTTTTAGTTTGGGAACTAAAGATAGAGCACACGCTTCTCTCGCACCATCTTTAGAACAATCTGTATAAATAGCTTAGTTCGATCTGTATTTTTCTCTCAACAACCACTAATGACACAATTGCTGCCTTTAATGGTTGACGCTGCATGCAGTCGCCAGCTGATGTCACAATTGAACAGTAGCCGATGACCCTGCATGTAGGGTCAAACACTAAAGCCAAAATGGTGACATTTGGAATTCGTATGAAACCACACATTGTAGCAGCTGGTATTAAATTTAGTCAAATTTTACCTAACAAGCTCTTAACAATTCCACCATGGCAGTTAGCTCCACCAGAAGTAGATATTTCTCTAACGAAATATAAAAAAGCAGACACGAGCCAGCTCTTGTATACACAAGAATTTGGTCTACTGAGAGAGAAATATAGATCGCATCAGGTTATTTATACAGATGGTTCTAAAGATAGTGAGAGAGTAGCATGTGCTACTATCTTTAGTTCCAAAACTAAAACCTGTCGACTACCAGGTACAAGTTCGATATTTACTGTAGAAGCGAAAGCTTTATTGTTGGCTTTAGAAGTTATTGGTGCCACTAAAAGGAAAAAAATGTCATATTCTCAGATTCACTGTCATGCCTTCAAGCGATTAAAAGTGGAACTTCGACTCATCCCACTATCTTGAATATTCTACAACTACATGACTGTAGATTTGATCAACAGATTGATATTGTGTTCTGTTGGTTGCCTAGTCACGTTGGCATCAACGGTAATACTGAGCTGATAGGATGGGAAAAACAACCCTAGATGATGAGATTGATCCTGTTGGAATCATATAGCGATTTCAGGTCCTCTATCGGTACTTATTTGAGACGACTGTTTCAATCTTTATGGGATGCTGTGAATAATAACAGACTTCACGAGTTCAAAAAAATGTAGACTACTCATCTGAACAGCCGGAAACGTTTCGATCAAACCATGATGAGGCGATGTAGAATCGGCCATACACGATTAACTCACGAACATTTACTTAACAAAGTGCCAGTCCCAAGGTGTGTTCCATGCCATGATGATCTCACGGTGAAACATATTCTTATTGAATGCATTGCTTTAGCTATATAGCGAGGATCAAACAAAATTGTAAGCATTCAAGTTGATAACTCCGTATACCTTGATACCTTCACTATGAGCATAACGGCATTTAAGCTCCTTCATATTTGGATTGGTCGTCTTTTCGACTTACGCCTCATCACCTTTTTAATCATCAAATGTTTGGTACCTATACACAGATAGCACGAGTCTGTTGAAAATTGTCCGAGAGCCGCGCCATAGAGATATTCTAAGGTTGAAAAATATAACTTTGTCCTGTGGAAATCCAAACTTCGCTACACTGCCTATCTTCGCTCTCATCTCGATCATCAATCTGTAAGTCGCTCGTCTCTCCTCGTGTGTCTGTTCACGAACCACACCCGGCACTACAGAGTTCCCAAACACCACTCTTTTAATATTGCGTTTAATCTGTGTGTTTGTCGTTTGGCAATACTCGTCTTCGGAAAGCTGAATCAGGGCAAAACGACACACGTGTCTAATACATATTGTGCGTTGTTTTGATATTTGTATTTGATTGACAATATCATCTGCAATACAACAACAGCAAACCCTTCATTAGTAAAAGCTTTAGTGCTGTGGATATAGATAATTAATTCATGGATACGAAGGTTTTAAATCCAATTGTAAACAGACGAACATGATAAAAAATAGGCAAATCAATCGACAACAGCTGCCTGAAAATGGTTTCCGTCTTAGCGCAGCGGTTAATTTAACCTCCCGTCACAAAAAAAACAGTGTTGCGGGCTTGCACGTGCGAGCTAGCGAGCTCTAGGGATGAATTTTTAAGGGATTCAACTCATTAATAATTTCTTCCGGAGTACAAGATATTAAAGGAAATTCACTAGTATATTCATTATTCAGATAGGCCCTAAAATTGTCATTGGCAGCGGGAATTTATTTGGGAGTTCATTGGTTATGAAAACATATGTAGCTATTAAAACGGTTGACGATTTGATCCTCCCCATTAGAGAATTCATCGTTTTCTAAGTTCCCTGGATGTTTTCATGATTCCAAATAAAATTATTTTCGCAGTATTTTTTTTCGCGATTTTGCATCTACTGACTGTAGTAAAGCCTTACTTATCCATGGTTTCTTGGTTCTCTTTTGTAGTGGACAGCATTTTATGGGAAACATTTTTCATATATGGAGTTGAATATATCTCCGAATGTCTTGGCGGCAGAGTTAATGAAGCTGTTTGAATATATATCTTTCCAGCCAGTGGCTTGTAGTCTTTCCTTAAATAGATTTTGACTAGCTGGATCCACAGAACAATATGTTGAATACTGCTGGTCATCGCGTATAGGGAGACGTGGGATAAGGGTATACCAGCATTAGAATCAAACTCATGAAACTTTATATGACTCGAGTTGCATAAAACAGTTTGTATAACACCCTCTGATATAAAAAATTACGCCGCCTCCCATTTGTTTATACTTAGAGGGGAAGAAGTATAAACAGGAATATCGTTGTGTTTCAGGTTTTAGCCATCTTTCCGATATTCCAATGACGAAAAAACAGTGTCAGAAATTGTGAATTAAAAGGAGAATGTCGTTTTTGTGTTTCTTCAAGCTTTAGGCATGATGTGTAAGACAGATAGCGTATTGGGATCAAAATGTTGAGGGATGTGTGCGTTGAGTGTTTCGTAAAGATAATAATTAGAGTGACAGATATTCAACTATTCCAAATAGTTGACCACTCTATCGGTATCGTTCATAGCATATTCGTTATTTTCTGTAATGTAATTATAATGTGCTAAATTAATTTTCTCCAAGTCCCCGAGTATATATTCAATTGGAATATCAATATAAGTTGTAGTAGGGGATTTTCTGTATTTAATATGCCAAATCCAGATGTCTATTCGGCAGCTTTCGGTAAACCAGGTGGGCAGAACATCGAAAGGAACATGGTCCATTTGATAATTCACTTTTTCAGGGTGAGATTATGCCGGTCCAGGTATGGAATCAAAACAATCACTATCAAGAGCTTGTTACAGGTAAGAGATATTTGATAATCGGTGTTAAGAGGGCAGCCAGTCGCCAATTCCAAGGATCGAGTTCGTGATGGTTTCCACTCGATGACGGAGTTTCTAGTCGCTATGCGTATAATCATGGTACTATAGTTCAGCTAGATCTTCTTTAGTGTCTTGTATCAGGTCCAGGTGGTGTTGTGTCACAGAGTAGCAGGATATGTTCCTGTTCTGGTTGAGGTGCGGACACAAGCCCTTGAGGACTGGAGTCCTTATGGACACGAGCCCAATGGGCTTATCCCAAAAATGGACAGGAGCCCATAGCCCTATATTTGGGATGGGACAAATACATGTAATTGAACATTGTAACAAATGATGCATGAACAATTTGGCATGAAAAATTTAAATAAATTATTGAAAAAAACATGACTTTTTTCAGGTGATTATTAAATTGTATGCATAATTGTTGCTCCACTATAGTGATCCGAATTTCCAGGATCACAGAGTTGTGTTTCTTGCATCTGACAATGTATTACCCCATCTATCTGGATGGGGCAAATGGTTTATGGGAGGCAACTTTGCTATGGCCCCCAATCAGTTTCTTCAGCTGTACGTCATCCTTCGTTAGAATATTTACCTTCCAAAATATATCAATGACAACAAAGTTGCTGGCTCAATTTTTCATTTTTACCTTCCAAAAGATCGCAATAATAACAAAGTTGGCGGAACATTTTCCGTTTTTCAATTTTTTTCTAATTCTACAATTTTCGTGCCAAATTGTTTGTGCCATACTTGTTAACATTTTCCTTTGTATGTATATATATATATCCACCTTCACTGGATTTGAAGGAAACTACAGATAGCCCTACAGGCACATCCTATTTAGATCTCTATCTCTATAAAAATGAAACGGGCATTCTCTCTCGTCGACTTTATGACAAGAGAGATGATTACAATTTCGACATCGTAAACTATCCCTTTCTGGATAGTAATATTCCAGTGGGACCTGCATATGGCGTATACATATCTCGCTTAGTAGCATTTGCTAGATCCTGTGTTAAATGTGATGATTTTAATCAACGTCACAAAACATTGTTGCAGAAACTTATAAAACAGGGCTATTCCACCAAGCGCCTCCACTCAAAGTTTCTCAAATTTGGCGATACATATCGCATGCTGATAGCAAAATACGAACGTAGCGTGCAAGATCTATGGCGCTACGTTTCGTAACTTGTGTCTAATTCCGCTTAACCCGGGGCTAGGGGCCGTATGAACCCATGTACTTCAAGATCCTCATGGTACTCATATGAACAGTCACAATCAAAGCGTGACTGAGATACATCTTTTTTTAGATGACGACTCTATAACGATTATTATGGATTAAGAATATTGATCAGCGATACGGATTTGATATTTTTGGAACATCATGATGTCTTGCCGGCATCATTGAAAACTGTTGACAGCTTCTCTCTTGCAGGAAACAAGCCTATGTTTATGTATACTATGATTGTCTTTTTGAATTTGGTGCTAATACTGTTATGTGGAAAATGGAATAGGTCTTTGGATTATGGACGCGGATATTCTCTAATGGACGACGGCTGGATTATGAATGACGGACTAGACGCTTGTAATTTGTCTGATATTCCCCAATCAAAATATATAGTTGTGGGCTAATGTCTATTATTGGAATAAGCCCATTGGGCTCGTGTCCATGAGGGCTCCTGTCCTATTGGGCCCCTGTCCTTAAGGGCTCCTGTCCATGAGGGATTCTGTCCTATTGGGCCCCTGCCCTTAAGGGCTCCTGTCCTGGAGCCGTTCTGGTTGAGGTAATGAGAAGCGCAATATTCCAGTGCCAGTTCTGTTTTGGTTCTTGGGATGAATTATGCAGTCAGAATATTGGCCCGAGGGTCAGTACGCAGCATTTTCGTCCCACCACTATTATCTTGATTACATGTTGTGTTTAATTGCTCCCTGTAATATCGACCCTTTATCTGCAATGGGTCAACTCCACTTGGGCGTCCCCATTTGCTAAGTCTATGGCGGCTGTAGCTCGGCAGGGACCAGGATTCCCCTAGCACATATAAGGGAAATGGGAAGAGGTGCCGACATACTGGCAGAGCCACATGACTTCACAGTATAGTCTTCCTGTTAACCTATTCTAAAGCACATACCAGGAATCTAATAAATCGTCATATGTGTTGTATCTCAGGTACGCTTTTATTGTACCTGTTCATGTGCCAACTTGAATGATATGACTACACGGCCCCTAGCATAGGTATAAGCGATATTAGATACAAATCTAGAACTATGATGGAAATGCTCGGACAACTCGTATATTGGTAGTTGGTGAGCTGGTTCGCTGTGACCACTCGTACACTGGGGATTGGTGAGCTGTATCGTCATCAGATGAACATGACGGCATTTAACACAAAAGACTAGTCTGTAAGGCCCGATATGTCGACCCAGCATCAACTTCCCACAAATGCAAACATATATCAAAGACCAAAAGGTCTGTACAGGGAGCGTGCCTCGCGGACGAAACGTCCACCAGCAGAATCTCGCCATATACAGGTAAAAATTACAACACTTATAAGGGAAGTGGGAAGAGGTGCCGACATACTGGCAGAGCTACATGACTTCACAGTATAGTCTTCCGGTTTACCTATTCTAACACTACCTGGCCTGGGGGGCCATCATGGCCCCCCTACCAAACTTTCTGCGCTATCTCCGGAACGGCAAAAAATGAAGAGCTGAAACTCCGTGACTTTATAGTTTATAATATTGGGGTCATTTTAAGCCTATTTGCATAACCCCCCGAGCAGAGGATCATGGGAGAATTCAAGATGGCGGCCACGTAGGGTACCAGAAAATTGATGTTTTTGTCAAATTCCTTCAAAATTTCTACTTTTCCGCAATGAAAAGTGGGCAATAACTATTTTATTTCACATCACATTAATATTTGCTAATTTTTTTATACAGTTTTTGTGGAGAAATTGCAAAAATAAAAAAAAATGGAAAATCTGACCGAAAAATCGACCAAAAAATGCCGTTTTTGAAAATGACGTCATCAAAGCGGCCATCTTGGATTTTTTACATTTTCTGGTAGAGCTTGACCCAGGGGTATAGTGTAATAAGTTTCAGCCCCATAGCTGAAGGGGTAAGAAAAATAATTAGGGGGGAGGCATTTCGCGCCCCCCCCCAGGCCTGGACAGTTCCCAAAACGCCCAGGGCAGATAGGGCGAATCTAATGATTCGCGATATGTGTTGTATCTCAGGTACGCTTGTATTGTACCTGTTCATGTGGCAACTTGAATGATATGACCACATGGCCCCTAGCACCGACATAAACGGTATTAGATACAGATCTAGAGCTATGATGGAAATGATCGGACAATTCGTATATTGGTAATTGGTGGGCTGTTTGGCTGTGACAACTCGTACACTAGGGACTGGTGAGCTGTATCGTCATCAGATGAAAATGACGGCATTTAACACAAAATACTAGTCTGTAAGGCACGATGTCGACCCAGCATCAACTTACCACAAATGCTAACATATATCAAAGACCAAAAGATCTGTACAGGGGGCGGGCCTCGGGGACGAAACGTCCACCAGCAGAATCTCGCCATATACAGGTCAAAATTACAACACATACAAGAGAAGTGGGAAGCGATGCCGACATACTGGCAGACTTCACAGTATAGTCTTCCGGTTAAACTATTCTAAAGCACATACCAAGAATCTAATGATTCCTGATATGTGTTGTATCTCAGGTACGCTTTTCTTGTACCTGTTCATGTGGCAACTTGAATGATATGACCACAAGGCCCCTAGCACTGGCATAAGCGGTATTAGATACACGCTCAAGCTCAATGTCACGCACATGGTTAGTCCAATCATATGGTGAAAGCCAGTTTGGGTGGTGGAGCAAGCTGGATTACCCGAAGAAAACCATCGCCCGTCGTCAAGTACCTGGCAAGCTTTCACACATGCACCAGCGGGGAGATATGGAAATGGATATATCATAATCCAGTAATCGATTGTTTATAGATTAACGCTGTTGTAGTACCCTCAGTTAAAACGCCAACACGTCGGCGCTCGATAAAATGTCCTGACAACATGCCAACATCGATAAGCTATCAGCGGTGTTACATTCTAATTGATCATCCTCTGGTGGCTGCACACAAGGTTGGTGTTAATATACTCTCACATCATGAACATGGACATGATGGATAGTCATTAATTAAACAAATCTTCTATATTGTCACTATTCCTGGGAATATTAATAGGTTGAGGTATCCTTTATAGCAACACCGAACATGCCCGTTACCATGGCATTTGGAAATCTGTTTTGCGTATGAATTTATTTGAACGCTATCGATTGTGCAGCAGAATATGAGGCATTTCACATAAGTCCATGACGTCCATATCCTATTACGGCGTATTCGCCTTGTGGACAAAATTTCATTACTGGACTTCTTATTTGCAATTAATTTTAAATGTAAATTGAAAAAAAGCAAGATTGTGGACGTACAAAAGATTAAAAAATGAATTTGGACAAACGAGATATTGGAATTACATCAGTCTGGTACGTCATTCATAATTCATCCGTCGTCCATAATCCAAGCCTTAGTCCATATTCCATATAACAGTATAAGCACCAAATTCAAAAAGACTTTCATAGTATACATAAACATTGGCTAGTTCCCTACAAAAGAGAAGCGGTCAACAGTTTTCAATGATGCCGGCAAGACATCATGATGTTCCAAACATATCAAATCCGTATCGCTGATCAGTATTCATCTAGAGAATGATGTATCTCAGTCACGCTTTGATCATGACTGTTCATGGGTTCATACGGCCCCTAGCCCCGGGTTAAGCGGAATGAGACACAAATTACGAAGCGTAACGCCATAGATCTTGCACGCTACGCTCGTACTTTGCTATCAGCATGCGATATGTGTCGCCAAATTTTAGAAACTTTGGGTGGAGGCGCTTGGTGGTATAGCCCTGTTTTATACGTTTCTGCAACAATGTTTTGTGACGTTGATTAAAATCGTCACATTTAACACAGGATCTAGTAAATGCTACTGGATGAGACATGTATAAGCCATATGCAGGTCCCACTGGAATATTACTGTCCAGAAAGGGATAGTTTACGATGTCGAAATCTCTTTTTTCATAGTCGACGAGAGAGAATGCTCGCTTCATTTTTATAGAGATATAGATCTATATATGATGTCTGTATCAATATCAGTGCTAATTGGCTGTTGTTCTTTTAAAGCAGGAGAAAATTTGAAATGGATCCAAAATATCCCCCAACAAAAAATCGCCATGACTGAATTAAATATAGTATTTCTCACTTTCGGGGAGCGAGGGAGGGGACATCCCTAATCCTGGCTAAGGCTTGGTGAAGCTCAAAACAAGTCACGAAAAATATACAACTTGCTGAAAATCTACGCAACGATGATGCATAATTTATTAACTACTCCACACAGATGATGTGTATACTAAACATATCAGAAACAAAAATTAAATTCGCTAACGAAAGCTTTATCTCCGCTTGTCCAAATTACAATATATGTAGCTACCGAACAACAGACACAATCTCCTGTCGCATTGAAATTGATGTTACAAATCGGGAGACAACTACGAACCATTTTAGGTGATTTGAAAGACATCGTTTTTTTGCATAATTGCATTGTATTTACATGTTTTTGGTGTGTTGTGTTGATTACTTCTGACTTGGTGGGTTGTTGGCTTGTTTTTGTTGGAATACTTAGAATTTTTTTTGTTGATTGTTCCTAACTAGCTAAAATATTAGTGAACGCGACGTTAAACTTTAATTCTCTCTCTCTCTCTTCAAGGGACGTGTTCTCGGCTTCTGTGGGCTCAGAGAAGTTAATGGTAAGCAATTTCAGACAGATCGAATTTTTTTTATAATTTGGGCGTCAATAATCGCCTAACTTTACGACAAAAAGATGTTTGCAATTTCCACAATGTTAACAACCCTTTCTGGACAGTATTATTTCAGTAGGACCTGCACATGGCGTATACATTTCTCGCCTAGTAGCATTTACTAGATCCTGTGTTAAATGTGACAATTTTAATAAGGGTCACGAAACAATATTGCAGAAACTTAAAACACAGGCTATACCACCAAGCGCCTCCACACAAGGGTTCTCAAATTTGGTGATACATATCGCATGCTGACAGCATACTGAGAATGTGGCGTGCGAGAGCTACGGCGTTACGTTTCGTAACTTGTGTGTAATTCCGCTTAACCCGGGGCTAGGGGTAGTGTGAATCATTGTATTTCAAAATCATCACGGTGTTGATATAACCATGTACAAAGTGTGACGGAGATAAATCCTACCCTAGATAATGACTTTATCAAAAATCATATGGATTAAGAATACTGAACAGCAGAACGGATTTGATATTTTTGAAATTTCATGATGTCTTGCCGGCCGTATCATTGACAACGGTTCATCGCTTCTGTCTTGCAGGAAACTAGCCTATTTGTGTATACTATGATTTAGTTTTCGAAGTTGATGCTAATGCTGTGATATGAATTAGGTCTTTGGATTATGGACGCGGAATTAGTGGACGACGGCTGAATAAGAATGTCAGGCTAGACGCTTGTATTTGTCACTGTTGAAGCTGAGGAAGCTGAGTAGTTTAGAGCGCTTACATTTACTGCTCAGAGCACGGGCTTCCGTTTGTGCTTATCAAGAAACTGTCATCCTAAAAATAATTGGATGTAAATGTTCATTAAGCTTAACTAAATTATACTAGTACGTGTTAATCTAAATATGCTGCCAATATAATGTAATCCTGGCCCTACCAACACAATTATCATGGGAAGTGTCGACCTAATGACTTTTGGCATAGTACATGTACAAATTTACAGAAACACGAGAATAGTTGAATGACATCAATATTGGAGTGGGTACCTAGGAAAGGCACGTCACTGGTATTCGATAAGATTAAAAATAGTCGTTCTCATGCTGCGACAAACGCCATTTCTATTAGCCAGTCACTGTCGAAAACATATCGGACCATAGCAGAAAACAACATGCCATGGTGATGTCTCTGTCATATGACATAAGCAGAGGAATATGACATAAGCAGAGGAATAGGACATTCCTCCTCCCTCAACAGCAACTAATTCGTTTGCCTGCAGAAGAAGTGTTCAGTGACGCCAATAGCCTGGTGAAATAAGGCACGGATTAAAAGTATACACCGAGGGTTTAAGTCCCGCCTTGCGAGGATAGGATCTATATATAGCTTGATCTATATGTACCTGATATAACTGGAGAGTATATATCTCTATTGGGAATGGTTTCCAGCGCGGAGTCGTTCAACCCCATTTCGTCAATTCTCATTTCCACTGGTCAGTCACTGTCCAAAACATCTTGGGACCCATGACCATATAACAAAAAACAGCAAGCCAAGGTGATGTATCTGTCTGGGACAACTTTAGTATTCAGATTATAAACATAATCTACCCCTCTACCAAGGATTCCCTCTTTGGATTTGAGAGAAAAATCCGAGCGCGGGAATTGTTCAAACCTCCATTCAAGTATATCCAATATTACCCAGCTATTAACCCCACCAACGGGGACATTGCAGCCACGATTGGAGAAAGTTGAATAATGCGTTGATTCACGATCATATCACGTCAAATTACTAAGTGGGTGTAACTAACACACCCAACCGTATACATAGCTTGCGTACGGTCTAGGTCTTTGGATTATGGACGCGGATATTCTCTAATGGACGACGGCTGGATTATGAATGACGGACTAGACGCTTGTAATTGTATGCGTCAACTCTGGGAGTTTTGAATATAATAGCCAGAGATAAACCACAATCTGTGTCTTCAGGCAATATAATAGCACCCATAATCACTAAAGTTTATCAAGATATAGCGTATTTTCGTCTGTATCGTCCAGTGAACATAACCGAAACATCCAAAGACCCGCTTTTCTTAAGCTCAACCAATTCTAAAGGAGTGGACATTACCACGAATCACAAAACCTCCTTGAATTGCATATATGTATAATAAATCTAAGGCCAAACAAAATATTCAATGACTCCAATGCTGCCAAGGCGTCCGACTGTAACTTATACTCGTTTGGAAGCTATAGGTGTGATTGTGAATCGTCGAACTTTATCTATAAATTATGCAAACATGTGGTGACTGGTAACGTGAAATAGTGAGTGGTGAAGACCTAAAAACACTCATGCAGAAGGGACTTAAATAATAGAGATCCAGGGGAAAATAATTCTGATGGCAAATCTGTACAAAGAGAGAGAATTAAGGTTTAACAATATTTCAGCTTTTTATCGACGATCAAACAAAATTCGAAGTATTCAAGTTAATAACTCAGTAAACTACTGCATTAAAAACATACACATAACTCACAATTTATATGACAAACCGATCTATCTCAAATAATCTGAAATGCAATCTTCTGTTACTCGATAAATGGTATCTCTTACAATCTTAAAATCTATACAGTCGATAAGGATACGTTTCACTGTGAAATATTCTTGGCATGGAATACACCTTGGGACTGGCTCTTTTTTCAGTTCGTGAGTTAATCATGTATGGCCGATTCTACATCGTCTTATTTATGGCTCCATCTGACTGTTCAGACGAGTATAGTCTGCAGTTTTTTGAACTCATGAAGTTTGTTATTATCCATAGTATCCCACAAAGATTGAAACAACTTTCTCACATAAGCACAGATAGATGGTCTGAAATCATTGGAAGGGATTCCTACAGGATCAACTTCATTATCTAGGGCTGCCTTAGCCATTTTATCAGCTTCAGTATAAGAGGACTGTTATTGAGTGGCCAAAGCGATACAAAATTCGAACCTACAGTACTGATGACTGGCTGGACCTCACCAAGAACAAGGTCGTTGAAACAATCCGCCAAATTGACTGTAGTACTCTACCCCAAGCAAAACAAGTACCGAGGAACCTAAATTATCAAGAAGTTCTAGCGAATCTCCAGAGTAAATTATTCATAGTCTCGGCAAACACAGCTCCAAATAATATAAATATTCATATGTAAATATTACTATTTCCAGGTGCTGGTTAAGGAATTGAGTGTGAGCAAACGATCATCGGAAACGTCTATTCACGCCCAAACAACAGTTACTCTGGAAGATTTCTTTAATAACTACAATACGTTTCTCAAAGAAAGAAACATTTGTATTCCATCCTCTCATAACGACATATAGAAAGTGTACTAGACTAAAAAAATGCATAAATGCAAAATGCCTAAATCACCATACGAAGATAGATTCATAGATAAGCTGCACCACCAAGCTTCTTTCAACCGTGTTGACGAAAGCCCTTCAGCACTTAAAAGCCTTTTGAGAAAGATATTGCGCCACTATTTCTAAAAACTAAGTGAATGGACCCACTGAGTCAGAATGGCCTTCTACAAAATGGTATCCGTCGTCATCTTTATTCTGGGATTAGTTAAACTCCTCCATAGCAGAATATTACTCAATAAATGCATGTGGATATTGGAAAAAAAACAAAAGATCTTGCGGAAGAACTTGATGCGAAAGGCCAAATACCGTACAGACATGCATTTTGGGTGGAAATTCAAGCCGTACAACGTCGGGCGTTACAGGCTACTTTTTCTGCGTATTCGTGCATTTATCAGGTTTACCACATGTTAGGGCGTTTATTCCATCAAACTTCCTCGGTGCTCATCTAATAACGTCAGATGAGTTATTTGTTGGAAGTGATCAGTCATCACAGCTTCCGAGCTCGCGTATCTAATTCCGCTTAAGCAGGTGATAGGAGCCGTGTGGATACTTCATAGGGCTGCTAAGATACTAAGGATGCGTCCGCGAATCCACCGTATTCTCGTGCCTGAATGAGTGGGGCCGAGGAAAGCTTTCCTGTGGAGTCATATGGTTGCTTTATAGTCGCCAGACGTGGTCTTTTTTTTCTCCACCTATTGCATATCGCTCCAATTCGTTACCTATATAGAGTAGGATTCTGCTGGTGGACTGTTAGTCCCCGAGGCGCGCCCTTTGTACATGTCATTCGACAAATATATGTAGGTTTATTGTTTTGGTGAGAAATTTAAGCCTTACAGCGTCAGGCATTACAGGATAGTTTTTCTGTGTATTCTTGCATTTACCAGGCAGACGCCTTCGAAAATACAATTTCAAGACCCGTTCTTTCTCATTCGCCACGCCTTATACAGAAGATCTATTCGCTGTGGACAATCGCTTTAAAGACGCAGGGAATGATATATATCTACCTTCACTGGGTTTGACAGAAATTACAGATGGCCCTAACCGCACATCATATTTAGACATATCTCTATAAAAAATGAAGCGGGCCTTCTCTCTCGTCGACTTTATTAAAAAAGAGATGATTACAATTTCGACATCGAGAACTATCCGCATTGGTATCGTAATGCATAAGTGGGACCTGCATATGGCCTAGACATATCCCGCCTAGTAGCATTTCCTAGATCCTGTGTTAAATACTAAATTTACAAGCTGGCGTTGAGAGCTCTCATAATGAACAGTACAACCTATTGCAGCACAAAAGTGTGACAGTGGTCAGTACTTGAAACGTCCATACACATGATGTAGAGTATCTGAACGCAATTTATTCTTTTGAAGCATTAAGGCCATGATATCGGTTTTTGATCGATAAGTCCTCTTTAAACAACAACAATTCAGGAGGTTAAATATTTCCAGGAACCTTGTTTGGCATAGTCAATAATCTTAACAGATGGCAATTAAATGTGTGTTGTTAGTTCCAATTCCTTTTTCTTTTTCCTTACGTTACAAGGTATAGTCATAACTTCATAGATATGTTCAAATTACAAGCGTCTAGTCCGTCATTCATAATTCAGCCGTCGTCCATTAGAGAATATCCGCGTCCATAATACAAAGACCTATTCCATATTCCATATAATAGTATTAGCACCAAATTCAAAAAGACAATCATAGTATACATAAACATAAGCTTGTTTCCTGCAAGAGAGAAGCGGTCAACAGTTTTCAATGATACCGGCAAGACATCATGATGTTCCAAAAATATCAAATCCGTATCGCTGATCAGTATTCTTAATCCATAATATTCGTTGTGAAGTCGTCATCTAAAGAATGATGTATCTAAGTCACGCTTTGATTGTGACTGTTCATATGAGTACCATGAGGATCTTGAAGTACATGGGTTTATACGGCCCCTTGCCCCGGGTTAAGCGGAATTAGACACAAGTTACGAAACGTAGCGCCATAGATCTTGCACGCTACGTTCGTATTTTGCTATCAGCATGTGATATGTATCGCCAAATTTGAGAAACTTTGAGTGGAGGCGCTTGGTGGCATAGCCCTGTTTTATAAGTTTCTGCAACAATGATTTGTGACGTTGATTAAAATCGTCACATTTAACACAAGATCTAGCCAATGCTACTAAGCGAGATATGTATACGCCATATGCAGGTCCCACTGGAATATTACTGTCCAGAAAGGGATAGTTTACGATGTCGAAATTGTAATCATCTCTTTTGTCATAAAATCGACGAGAGAGAACGCCCGCTTCATTTTTATAGACATATAGATCTAAACATGATGTGCCTGTAGGGCTGTCAGTAGTTTCCTTCAAAACCAGTGAAGGTGGATAGATATCCTTCACTGCGTCATTTATATAGCGTTTATCTACAACGATAAGATCGTCTATGTAGCGTTTGCTGAATGAGAAGGAACGGGCTTTGAATGGATCGGTTTTTGAAAGCGCCTGCATATAGTCCTATTCATAAGAGAACAGATATAGGTCAGCCAACAGGGGTGCACAATTAGTACTAATTGGAATACCTATATGCTGCTGATATAGTGTGTTGCCAAATTTCACATAGATATTTTTAATGAGAAATTCAAGCAACTCTATAAACAAAGAAACATCCCATGAATGATATCTCTTGTATGTAGTAGAGCTAAAGAATGCTTTATGGCTTCCGACATTAATATATCTACGATCAGATAATATTAACGAACTTAGACGGTCAATAAGGTCCTCATGAGGGATTAATTGTAGTATAGAGAGTCGAGAAATCCCATGTGGATACATGTCTGTACGGTATGTGACCTTTAGCATCAAGTTCTTCCGTAAGACATTTTGAGTTTTTCAATATCCACATACATTCAACGGCAGAGTTCTCAGAAATAGTGGCGCAATACCTTTCCATTCTCATGGCATCAGATTGTATATCCCCTATTGTCATATATACCCTCTGATGTCAAAGTGGGGCTAATTGCGGCGCGCAGTTTTTCTGCGCATGGCTCTCGCCCAATCAACAGCCTCCGTTACTAAATGAAGCGAACTTGTTGAGATTACCGAATGGGGCCGATGATTTCCGAAAAGTTCAGCATGCCTTCGGCAAGCCAATCAACATAGGCGTTGTATATCCACGAGAACGAACAGCGGCAAATCTTTGAGGGGCGTCCTGTTTAAAAAAAACGGACTGGTATTTGTGATCTGTCAGTTAACTTCCATCATGAACGAGCAAGTAAATGTACTTTGAACCCTCGGATGTATATCCACGAGAACGAACAGCGGCAAATCTTTGAGAGGCGTCCTGTTTAAAAAACCGGACTGGTATTTGTGATCTGTCAGTTAACTTCCATCATGAACGAGCAAGTAAATGTACTTTGAACCCTCGAATTTACTGCCACATATCTTGGACCTGGCGATTGCGACAGAGAAAAACTACAGGAGGGATCTTATTCATTTGTATTCTCAAGCCTCGAATTACTGTTAAACCAGGAAGAGAATCGCGATTTGCTAATTAAACACGGGAAAACCACGGCAGCTATTGTCGCCGACGAGGCTCATGCGGTGATTCGATGCATGGTAAGTTTATAAACAGGTAAATTATAATAATAAAATAATATTAATAAATTATAATATAATTTTAAATATAATATTGAATGCGGTGATTCGATGCAAGGTAAGTTTATAAACAGGTAAATTATAATAATAAAATAATATTAATAAATTATAATATAATTTTAAATATAATACTGAAAATTGTGATAATACTGTTATTGTCATTTTTTAATTCAAAGTCAATTTATTTGATAAACATTTTTAAGTTTGAGCAGATTTAAATAAGTTAGTTTGATAAAAAAATTGCCATTTGAAAAAAAAACTGAATCAATTATTAAATTAAATCCCAGCTGCTAAACTGAAATCCGTTATTTTCAGACCAACTCTTAATATTATTTATGGTTATAATCAGGGAAACACATTTAACTGCAGATATATTATTATTTAATATTTAGTACTATGAGGAAACTATGCCAATGGTGTGTTCCGATGCATATTTCTCGTCCACCTCCTCTACTGATTGTTTTTATTACTTACTTGTTGCACATAAATACATAATAATATATACCTCGCTGAGGTTCAGATGAGTAATTTTGGCTGAGTGATTTTTTTCAGTATTATTTTTTGTGTTGACTTTGATTTGTGTTGTGTTATCCTTCCTCACTGAGTTCAAGATCGGCGACATAAAACACAGATATCATTCGATACACATGGCCATATTATAATTTTCTGAAAGACGCACGCTTGTTGATTGTCTGGTCACATCAACCACATGCTGGATTCATTTTCTAGGGTCATTATCAATTAATGCTTATAATAGCTCTCAGCATGAATCGGAATGCTCGCCTATCCAATGTTGTTTACAATATGACCGCCCGTCTCCACGCGGTGCTCAGCTGTGATGACGTAGTCAGCCGAAAAATATAACGCGCTCTCTCACTGGCTCAGCTGAAAAGACACAATGCGGCTGCGCGCCAGGCAGTTCTATAGTGGTGAAGTCAGAGTCTTGTTTACTGACGGTTTGGAGGTTACAAACTCTGACGTTGGGAGAATGTACCTTTCCTGAAGGGCCCTCGTCAATAGGGTTGAAAGAAGCTTGGTGGTGCAGCTTCTAGAACCAGCTATGAACCTAGCTTTGTATGGTGATTTATGCATTTTGGGGGTCCAGTATAGTTTTGGTATCTCTCTCCCTGAGAAACTTTTTGTGGTTGTTGAATAAATCTTCCAGAGTAAATGCAGTTTGGGAGTAAGTAGGCGTATTTGATGAAGATATGTCTACACTCAATTCTTTTACCAGCACCTGGTAATAGTAATATTTACATATGAATATTATATTATTCAGAGCTTTGTCTGCTGGGACTATGACGAATTTACTCTGGAGATTTGCTAGAACTTGAGGTTTCTCAGTACTTGTTTTGCTTGGGGAAGAGTACTTCTGTCAATATGGCGGATTGTTTTAACGACCTTGCTCTTGATGAGGTCCAGCCAATCAGCGAGTACTGTAGGTTCAACTTTTTCTCGCCTAGACCAATCAATAACGTACCGTTCCAATGCAGACAGGACTATCTTCTGGTCAGCCTTCAGATTTATTCTTCTTGGCTCTCTATATTTAGGTCCTTCCTTCAGGAGTAATTTCAGATCCTTATCACTCACCACATCAAGGTCACCAGTCACAATATGTTTGCATGGTGTATAAATAAAGTTCGACGATTCACAATCACAACTATAGCCTCCTGACCGATGACCGATTCTACATCGCCTGATCATGGTTTGATGGAAACGTTTCTGGCTGTTCAGATGAGTATAGCCTACAGTTTTGTTTATAATTCATGAAGTTCGTTATTATTCACAGCATCCCATAAAGATTGAAACAGCCGTCTCACATAAATACAGATAGAGGGTCTAAACCTTCTAAAGCCAGCAATATAGCTTTTGCTTCTGCAGTGAATATCCAAGCGGGGAGCCCATGATTACACCATCTGTTTGTTGATATAGTTAGGAGTCACATAAAATAGGTGTTTTGGTACAAGAGTCCATTAGGAGCTTTTACAGTGTTCGTGTTTCCAGATTCGTTGTAATGACGTTGTCTTTGTACACACAATGTAATATTATATCAACTGTTTTCTTGAGTGGTACATTAGTAAACAATGACACTACGTCGAAGGAAAAAAACCGGTAGCCGTTGTCCATCCAATCAGTTGGAATAGTTCTTAATTTCTCAGCAGCGTCGAATGGGTCTTTTAGTTTCAGATCTGTTTTAGTGAGGGGAATAAACATATTCGCTAGGTATTTTTCCACATAGTAATACGTTGAGCCAATATTGTCTACTATTGGTCTAAATGGTGGAAGGTCATCATACTCTTCGTGAATTTTCGGTAGTCCATATTCTCTAGCAGCATGTCCATTTTGGGGTCGAAGTTTGTGTACGGCTTCTGTGATCTCTCCACGATTAAACATTGTGTTCAAGTAACGTTGTAGCGTAGCAACTTGAGTTAATGATGGATCACTTTTTAATTTCTGGAACTTCGATTTGTCACAAACTTGAGTTGATGAATTTCCGGAACTTCCATTTGTCTACTGATATCAGCCGAACTCATTTGGGAACAACCTAACAACGAAAAACTATTACCTAACAATTTTATGAAAAGGGAAAATATCAATCTTTTTGACTTTGAAGATAAACGTATGAAAACGGACAGAAAACACATAAAACCCTTTGGGAATTGAAGGAAACATTTGTTCTTATGAAACCAGACAAAGGCAGCAGAATTGTTTTAACTCTATCTGGCCTGGGCGATTTGGGGTGTATCGCAGCCTGGAGGGGGGGGGCGGCGGAAAGTGCCCCGCTATATATTTTCTCTACCACTAATGCTAGAGCGCTGAAACTTACAACACAGTATCTTGGGTCCAAGCTCTACCGGGAAATGTAAAAAATCCAAGATGGCCGCCATGGTGACGTCACAGTGACGTCATCTTCTCGGAAACCATTTTTCGGCCTTTTTGGGGTCGATTTTTCTGATTTTTCTCTCGAAAAAAATCTAATAAAATAGAGAATAATTAGTTTTGCATAAATAAAATACTTTCAAGGCCTTTTAGGCAAGGAAAATGTGAAGAAATGGAGCGAAAAGATTGAAAAACACGACTTTCGCGGATACCACATGACCGCCATTTTGAATTTACCCATGATCCTCTGCCCGGGGGTATCTGAAAATAGGTTCAAAATGACCCCAATAAGATAAGCTTAAAAGTCACCAAGTTTCAGCCTCCTCGGTTTTGTCGTTTCGGAGTAGCAGAGAAAAGTCCACTAGGGGGACACTTTCCCACCAGGCCAGGTGCGGTTAATGTAGCCAAACGATTATCTGAACTGTATGTTTGATATCTTTTGTGACAAATCGAAGTTCCGGAAATTAAAAAGTGATCCATCATTAACTCAAGTTGATACGCTACAACGTTACTTGAACACAATCGTTAATCGTGGTGAAATCACAGAAGCCGAACGCAAGAAACTTCGACCCCAAAATGGACATGCTGCGAGAGCATATGAACTGCCGAAAATTCACAAAGAGTATGATGACCTTCCACCATTTGGACCAGTAGTAGACAATATTGGCTCAACGTATAATATGTGGGGAAATACCTAACGAATATGTTGATTCCCCTCATTAAAACAGACTTGAAACTAAAAGATCCATTCGACGCTGCTGAGAAATTAAGAACTATTCCAGAAGATTGGATGGACAACGGCTACCAATTGGTTTCGTTCGACGTAGTGCCATTGTTTACTAATATATCACTCAAGAAAACAGTTGATATAATATTACATTGTATGTTCAAAGACAACGTCATTACAACGAACCTAAGAACACGACCTCTGAAAAAGCTCCTAATGGACTCCTAGTGTACCAAAACACCTAATTTATGTGACTCTCAGCTATATCAACAAACAGATGGTGTAATCATGGGCTCCCCGCTTGGAGTAGTCCTAGCAGATATCTTCATGAATGAACCCGAACAAGATGTTGTTGGAAAACTATTAGAATCAGGAGTAATTAAATCATATATGAAAGTTGTAGACAAACACCTTGGACCTTGTAAAACCTGAATAATCCTTGTGAAACCTGAAAATATTGAATCTGCAAAGAAAGAACAACTCTTTCCACAAACAGATACAGTTCACCCATGAAGAATTTCTCGACAATAATACTGTTCATTTCCTGGATTTAAAAATTGGAATGGATGGCATAACCGTATTCAGGAAACCTGCACACACGGGTTTATTTGTGCATTTTGACAGCTATGAACCCTGGAACCGTAAAACAGCTTGGATTCGAGCACTGATCGTTTATATGATCGAGATTTTTCGCCTTTGTCGAAGCACCGCGTCGTTTTTCCGCAAATACGTTTTCCAAATACATAAGTACCACCCTTTCTAGCAAAATTTAAACAAGCATGAATTACCATGTCATGTTCAAATAATGACCTTACATTTTCTCCCAACCTAAACGTACATGTAATACTTATGTTGAAGAAATATACTCAACAAAACCTTCTAAAGTTCTTCTCGCTCTTGCGCTATAGCGGATACCGTTTCTCCCATGTAAAACCGCTGTGTACATCTGTGATGAAAGACAAAATTGAAAAAACATTATTATATATGCGATCCTCAGACCACAATGCGGTCACAACTTCCTGAATCAGTTGCAGTGAATTTGATGTCTGGGAAAGTTCATCTGACATTTAACCATGTAGCAATCCGCTAGACATGTCCGCAAATCGAATTTCTTGATTAACTAGACGCTAAGGAATTACAGTAGATCACGTGTAAGAAAACCAATGTCTGGCATCAAAGCCAAATCTTGGATTTTGTCCTTGAAGTTTATCCGTGCTGATGGGTGATTGTTCAAGCTACCAGAGAAACGAGTTACATAAGTAATACTTCACGTACTATAAATGACTGCCGGACAAAATAGAGATTGTTCGTTTGTCAACTGTCCCAGCGGATAGTCGGGGAACCCCGCTTGACGAAAAGAACTCTCATTGCTTAGGTTGCTTGGGGCGGGATCACGGGAGAGAGGAACCCTTCGTCGCCCCCCCCCCCCCACTCGATCTTCGCTTCCAAACAGCCTGTTAAACAAGTAACAACGGCCGGAGCCTCTATCTTATGAGGCAGCCGCATTTCTTCTCATAAACGGAAGCTACAGTCTTGGACCTTTCATGCAAACCGATCAACTAAATACATTTCTCTTGTATGGCAACGTAAACACTCAAATCCATGTTAAATAGGAACACGACTGACAAGTGTTTTCCATCTAAGTTAATTTTTCCCGTGATCTCACAGAGTAGAGAAATCTCAGCCTCGTTCAGTTGTAACTAACAGTCTTGTCCCTACAGTTAGTAGTATAAGTGGATTCTATAACTTTCGCCTGTAGTTTGTCGGTAGGTAATACAAGGAACTTATTTTGTTCTATCCCTAGCCACTTTAAATGTCGTAAAAAGAAATCTACTTTAGTAGAAGCAGACCACAATTTCCCAGACGCCCCGTTTAATCACAACACGTCAGTGATTTCATAGACTGCGGGTGCACTTTAGAGTTAACCAGTTCAGCCGGAAATAAACAATGGGGTCCCCTTTTCGGTTATGATCACCAACAGTCAAATAATCTTTAACGCAAAAATGTTATATCCATATATCGTCTGAAAGAGACTGCTTGCACCATTTATGCAGAAAAATGCAAGCCTTGCAATCCCCCATTGAGTTGCTTTATTTTTTATATGGAAAGCCCTTAAAAAGCGGAACAAATTTGTCATATTCGGCCCATTTTCTGGAGAAATGTGTGAGAGCTATTTCAACGAAATACACCGTCTCGCCTTCTACTTGGAGTTGTCAATTCAAAAAAGTGAGAATAAAATATTGACCTACCAGTTTTTCTGCCTTAAATTAACCATTATTGGCTACACACCACCAAATGGATGATTTCTTGTACCGAGAATTATCCTGGAGAGTAAAAAATCGGCTGTTGTGATTGGTCCATATTCCTCCCGGAAGTGGAATGGTTAGTTTCAGATTTTTACATTTCTTTATACAATATGTGGTCTTCAGAATTATATAAGTTTTCTGGTCACATAGTAGATAAAAAATATATTTTTATTAAATCTTTCTGACACACCCCAATGGTTGCCATAGTGAGTCTGATGCTATGACCTCATTCACAAGAGACGTTTGTAGCCAAGAAAAATGGTACATAACATACCCTCAATTTCTGATATTTTTGAAGGCAAAAGGTCAATCTATCTGATGATACATGTTATTAGTGGCCGCGAAATATTGGGAATACCTTTTTGCTTGGATGTGCCATGCCAATTTACTACATAAATAGTAAGCCGATCATTTAGTGGTGTGCAACCTGAAGATGCTGAGAGTAGTTTTTTACCATATTTTGCATTGAGTCCCAGGTAGTTTTAAAGTTATCAAAAACATGGATGCATGGTTTGCAGATGCACAAAAGAGGATTTTGAGGCACTGTTGCCCAAATCCTGAAAATTATGGGTGCTTTGTGTGGCATGGGGCCAAAAAGCTGGATGGATATGGGCGCATTGTATTTAATTCGCCAAACGGTGTGAAGACCGAGTTCAGGGCACATCGCCTTCAGTATATGATTTCCACAAAAACATATGATCTGCCCGGATATAATTCTGATGGTGACACCCTGGATGTGAGCCACCTATGCCACACCCCAGCTTGTGTTAACCCTGTACATCTGATTTTAGAGCCACACTCAGTTAACATGGAACGACTGACTTGTCTCAATAATGGGAAGTGCACAGAGTTGCACATTCCCCATTGTCTATTATTTTGAATTCAAGGTAATTCTGTGAATTATATTTGTTCCTATCCCCAGGCCAACAATTCTGAAATGTTCTCCCTCCCTCCCCCCCCCCATTAAAAACACCGGCCGATCTGACACTGCCAACACTCGGGCTTACTCTATCAAAATCATTACTCCCCCTTCACCTTCCGTCGCAGATGATGATAATTATGAGATTCGAGATAGCCAGGTGTTTCAAAATACTCGGGCTCTGGCCTCACCAGGTCTGTTTGATAAGCTTTTTCACCATTTGATCTAATTTTGGCATGTAGCTCATAAAGATATCTTTTCTTAGAAATTCTCCTGGTTTTTGATACTTGAGTTTGTTTTCCCAGCCTACGGTTATCCTCGGCTTTTTGTCTGCTAGTCATGCCCAGAACAGCACGTGAGCCCTTTGTAATTGGAGTGCCAACATATTTACATTGTTGAATCACTGATTTAGCCATTCCCACATTCATTGCACTGATTGCACTGTGAGTACGAGAAGCAAAGTTTCTGGAGTAGGTCTTATTTTTTGGAACTGACTTACTAATACCATGATTGAGTGCCTCACTTTTCTGTGTATTTAGCAAATACTTTGTTTTTTTCAAAACTCCCTGGCCTATTCTGAAAATGTATGCACTTTCTCAACTTGTTTTCATCTTCACCTGTGCATGTAATCGTGAAATTAGTTGGAAGAAAACAGCTGTTCTTTACCCAGTTATCTCCCCTCCTCCCTTTACACACATATGAATATATTTTACAGAGTGTGTGGTCTCCCTGGTAACACAAAACAATTGCATCAGTTATGTCATCCTATTTCTTAAACGTTCCTGTTTATAATGAAGCTCTGGGTATGCAGCCTTATGTTCGGCGTGACAGCGGCATGCAAGATCATCTGCAAATAGTGTTTGATTATGTTTCTGTATCTCTTTTGTTCTACCTGGAAAACTGTTATCACTAAATGCCATGTTTGCTGTCTTACTTCTTTGGCTCTTTCCGAGATGACGGGTGTCAACCTGATGGGTCGGTTCCACAGAAAGGTATCCTCCATAATACATATCGCTTGCTGCCAAATATGACCCACTATCTGCATCTGTTGTCAGGTGTTCGATTTCGGTTCCGCAGCTGATCAAATTTTGAATTGTTTCGGTAGTCCACCGGCGCTCATCACCGATCACATCTTCTCTCTCTCTATGTTTGCAGAACAGTGTCCCTGGTGTTCAGGGCACTTTACCTGCTCACCAGTTTTATTTTCTAGTAGTCTTGCAGTCTGACATATCTTATTTGTTAGTACCACATCAATTATTTTCTTCTCTCTTGTAGAATTTTCAACAGCTGTCAAACTAACTTGAGTAGCTGCCTGGAATGGAGTCTTCGACACACCGGTATATTGAGGATTGTTGTAACGGCCATCGACCTCAATGTTGATTGGTGAATCTGCAGGTAAATCTGTTATTGTCCTATCAAACCCCTGAATCTCTCCTATGATCCTCTGCATATCCTGTTTATTCTGGTTAATCAGCTTCCCTCCTACAATGTTGCTAGCTTTTTGCATGCCATTGAGAGATGGGTTAGGCATATTCATGCTGTTTAACACTTGACATATCTCTGTGTTAGCAATACTGGTATGACTCAATCCAACCTGTAGACGGTAGTTTGGGGCTGCTGAATTCCTTCCCTTCTTTCCAGTTTTCACTTCATCATATAGTTTTTTGCTTTTTGACTTATACCAGCATTTATCACAAGCCAAATTTTCTTCGAAGCATATCCCCTTTTTGATCTCACTTTTGAAATCCCATGTCAGAGTACCGGTACACATTGGGTTGAGCTTCAGGTGATCATGAAAGGAACAGTTCCACAGCTCTGCTGTCTTTCCCATGTGTAGAAATCTGTATGTGTCCAGTTCAGGCTCTTGAGTGGAATCCCCCTCTAGGCACTCATCCAGTATGTTTGGGGGTGGGGGTGGTCCAGGTCTTAGCAGACCCGTGTTGCAAGGCTGCATGGAGGCATCTATCAGGTTCACCCGCTTTATCCCATCCTCTCAACGTTTACTTTCTACATAGCTATGGAATTTCTCCTCATCGAGTCTAACATACTTTTCACAGTTATATCTGCAAAACCAGGTCTGTGTTGCACCGTCCATCTATTATACGGTATATGTCCCTTCTGGAAGCCTGAACATCTAATTACAACACATATAAGGGAAGTGGGAAGAGGTGCCGACATACTGACTGCGTCACATGACTTCACAGAATAATCTTCTGGTTAACCTATCTAAAGCACATACCAAGAATCTAACGATTCGTGATATGTGTTGTATCTCAGGTACGCTTTTATTGTAGCAATTGTAGTTCATGTGGCAACTTGGATGATATGACCACACGGCCCCTAGCACCGGCATATGACTTAGATCAGTTTTGATCTAAGTCTTTTCCTGCCCCTTGCCATTTTGATTCTGTTCCACTCAAAACAGGACATGCTCTTTTTTGTTGAATTTTCAAGACAATTTATAGCTATACTGACTAATTGGTTCCTGTGAATTCCACCAGTAGACTGTATTTTTATCAGTCAACTGACCCTGCCCTTCCCCAGCTTTACAGTAGGCCTGTGTCATCATGGTCATAAAATATCACAAGGTGATGAAAATTTTAATCTATTAAATTCCACAAGTCATCCCAATTACAGTTTCTTTCTGTAGAAGTGACACTAAAGTAGGGTCCTTCATATCAGATAAAACAACATGGTCACTTTTCAGATTTTTCCAAATTTAGGGGGGAGAGGTAGTTTTCTGTCTCATAACTCAAGCCTGGTAGATAAGAGAGGAATTCCTTACACTGACTCTGAACACAGAATGACAGCATATAACAACAAACATAAAAAAGTTCTAAGTTAAATATATTTATTTCAAAATAAATGATTTTTTAAGAATGTATTCTCATCAAAAGTATAATTTATGTACATAAATAGTATAAAAATAGGCTTGGTACATTTTCCCCTGCATCTCTTCAGCATGTGGTCTTGTAATTCTAATATTAATACATAAGTGTACATATGCCTCAAGGATTACACTGTATCAGTTTTGATCAATTCTCTTCATCTTTGTATATTTGTAGGTTACACACCACCAAATGGATGATTTCTTGTACCGAGGATTATCCCGGAGAGTAAAAAATCGGCTTTTGTGATTGATCCATATTCCTCCCGGAAGTGGAATGGTTAGTTTCAGATTTTTATGATACAACGTGCACGGAAATTATGCACCACACAGAAACTATTCACATGCGAACTTTCGAATATTAAGAACTTTATGCTCTGGAATGGTTACCCTAGCAAAGTGTGCCAAAAGCTAGTGAATAAATATGTAAATGCCAATCAAAAGGAAAATGTAATGACAAATGATGTTCAGAAAATATATGCTAGATTACCCTACCTGGACAAACAGGGTAAGAAAATTGTTTACAGATGTGTAAAGAAAGTAGGCCGGTTACTATCAGGTGTCGCCAAATTCATTATTATTATGATACGAAGAAAATTTCTTCAATTGTATCTTACAAAGATTATATACCTAACAAATTTCGTAGTTATGTGTACGAGTTCATTTGTCCAGGATGTGGTGTCTGAGAGATGTCTTTTACTAGATTAGAAGAACACTGTAATAGTAACAGTGAAATCCCTGCCTATTATATTCAAATGTGAGGACTTTAAACATATCTATGATGTTGATCTATGACCTTGTAACGTAAGGAAAAAGAAAAAGGAATTTGAACTAAAACCACACATTGTATTGTCATCTGTTAAGATTATTGACTATGCCAAACATTGGAATGAATTGTTGTTTAAAGAGGCCGTATCGATCAAAAACCGAAATCCTGAGTTAAATCATGGCCTTAAATCTTCAAAAGAGTTAACTGTATTCCGATAGTCTACATCATGTGTATGGACGTTTCAAGTACTGACCACTGTCACGCCTTTGTTTCGCAATAGTTTGTACTGTTCTTTATGAGAGCTCACAACGCCAGCTTGTACATTTACCGCCTATTTTAACTACAAACTGTATATATATCAGTATGTACGCTTTGTGTGTTTATATGTATTCCTGGTGATGGCCTAAACAAGTTCTGAGATATAGAATTATATATCAAAATGACATCCTTATTCAGAGTTTCAATCATTACAGAGACATAGAGCATGTCTATTCCCCCAACGGCACTCAATTACTCTGCGCGCAAACAAATATGCAAGTAAAGAAGTGTTCAGTGAATCCAGAAGCCTGGTAAAATAAGGCACGGATTGACATTCTACACCGACGGTTGAACTCCTGTCCATCTACAGCCCGTACCACAGGTATCTGATCTAACTTGATAGTATGTAGCTGTGTTAAGGATGGTTTCCTATGCGAGAGGGGATGCCGGAGAGCACGTCTTCAGGAGTAGCAGCAGACAAATTTCTTCCTGGCAATGTACCATTATATGAGCTTTCATTTGGCGTGGTAATTCTTCGTGTTGGAGGCAAGACTACTGGTCTTGGCAGTGGCAGACGACAGGTGCACGGGTGGGCTTCTCTAGTTTTGGTTCTGTATAGTGAATGGAAATCACCCGTTCGCCTTCATAAACCTGAAACATTAAGAAAATAACCAAAATAACTCGAACAAAAAGGTGAACCTAGGTGTTGCTCTGCGCGCAAACAAATATGCAAGTAAAGAAGTGTTCAGTGAATCCAGAAGCCTGGTAAAATAAGGCACGGATTGACATTCTACATCATGTGGCACGGATTTGATATTTTTGGAACATCATGATGTCTTGCCGGCATCATTGAAAACTGTTGACCGCTTCTCTCTTGCAGGAAACAAGCCTATGTTTGTGTATACTATGATTGTCTTTTTGAATTTGGTGCTAATACTGTTATGTGGAAAATGGAATAGGTCGTTGGATTATGGACGCGGATATTCTCTAATGGACGACGGCTGGATTATGAATGACGGACTAGACGCTTGTAATTTTAACCTGTGTATGCCTGGATTCTGCTGGTGGACAAGTTGTCCCCGAGGTCGGGCCCCTGCATACCCAACAAACATAATGAACACAACTATAAGAAAAAATATGAAGACAGACCCGAGGAACCTTAGTGCAGGTTTCTCGGCCGAGTCTCTAATAGTTCGAAATGCACTAAGACCTTTTTCAATCCAAATGACAGATATATTTCTGACAGCAAAGCAAGGCCACGACATCAAACCTTGTAATATTGCGCTTGATGATTGTTTAGCACCGAATTCTACATGTAATAATTTCAAAATTTCGAAGTGTGGACATCGTGGATGTCTCACGTGTCCACTCTTTAATACTTCAGCTTCATTTAGTTCCACGTTAACTGGTAACTCATATTCTGTTAACTCGTATGTTGATCTTAGTTGTTCTACTACAAACTGTATTTATTTAGTTTCCTGTAAGAAGTGTGGTCAACAGTATGTTGGCAAGACCACCCAAAGACTCCATCTTAGGGTGAACGGTCACAGAAAATCCGTTAGGAAAAAGCAATTGCTTATAGGTAGGCATTTTTCTGGACCCGACCACGGCTGGGATAACTTTAGTATTCAGATCATAGACGTCGTCTATCCATCTACTAAGGATTCCCCTTTTGGATTTGAGAGAAAAATTCGAGAGCGGGAATTATTCTGGATGCTAGAACTTGGGTCAGTGTTTCCGTTTGGTTTAAATGATAATGGCAGTGGGTTCGGCAATGCTACAAACCGCCGTTCAAATATATCCAACATTACCCAACTATTTAAACCCCATCAACGGAGACAACGCAGCCATGGTTGGCGAAAGTTTAATAGTTCGATGATTCACGATCATATCACTTTAAATACTTAGTGGGTTTAACTAACGCACCCAATAGTATACATAGCTTACGTACAGTTCTGTATGCGTTACCTCTGAGAGCTTTAGATCAAATAGCCAGAGATATACAACAATCTGCGTCTTCAGGAAATATAATACCATCAAAAATCATTAAAGTATGTCAAGATATAGCGTATTATCGGTTGTATCGTCCAGTGAACATAATCGAAACCTCTCAAGATCGGCTTTTCTTGAAACTCAACTACTTAGGTAAAGGACTGGACATCATTAATTTACCTCGAATCCTGAATGATCCAGAGGTACGCAACGCTGTACCAAACTATTTTAAGTTCACAGAACCTCCTTGCATTTCATATAAGTACACTAAATCTATAGCCACCAAAATATTCAATTACTCCAATGCTGTCCAGGAGTTTGACTGGAACTTATACACGTCAGGAGGCTATAGTTGTGATTGTGAATCGTCGAACTTTATCTATACACCATGCAAACATATTGTGACTGGTGACCTTGATGTGGTGACTGATAAGGATCTGAAATTACTCCTGATGAAAGGACCTAAATATAGAGAGCCAAGAAGAATAAATCTGAAGGCCGACCAGAAGATAGTCCTGTCTGCATTGGAACAGTACGTTATTGATTGGTCTAAGCGAGAAAAAGTTGAACCTACAGTACTCGCTGATTGGCTGGACCTCACCAAGAGCAAGGTCGTTGAAACAATCCGCCATATTGACAGAAGTACTCTTCCCTAAGCAAAACAAGTTCTGAGAAACCTCAATTCGCAAGAAGTTCTAGCAAATCTCCAGAGTAAATTCGTCATAGTCCCAGCAGACAAAGCTCCGAATAATATAATATTCATATGTAAATATTACTATTACCAGGTGCTGGTTAAAGAATTGAGTGTAGACATATCTTCATCAAATACGTCTACTTACTCCCAAACTGCATTTACTCTGGAAAATTTATTTAACAATCACAAAAAGTTTCTCAGGGAAACTTGTGTCTAATTCCGCTTAACCCGGGTCTAGGGGCCGTATGAACCCATGTACTTCAAGATCCTCATGGTACTCATATGAACAGCCACAATCAAAGCGTGACTGAGATACATCTTTTTTTTTAGATGACGACTCTATAACGAATATTATGGATTAAGAATACTGATCAGCGATACGGATTTGATATTTCTGGAACATCATGATGTCTTGCCGGCATCATTGAAAACTGTTGACCGCTTCTCTCTTGCAGGAAACAAGCCTATGTTTGTGTATACTATGATTGTCTTTTTGAATTTGGTGCTAATACTGTTATGTGGAAAATGGAATAGATCTTTGGATTATGGACGCGGATATTCTCTAATGGACGACGGCTGGATTATGAATGACGGACTAGACGCTTGTAATTGACAACAACCATCCAGAGAAACGGAAAAACACACACTTGAAATATCTAGTTCTGTACAAGATGTACTGATGCGACGTACCTTTTGTTGGTGGGTGTGCATGTAGATATGAAGGGTAATTTTTATTTATGGATATACGTAAGTACACCTGCAGCACTTATTTCGTTTGGTCACAGTCACCGTTGAGCGCTATGAAGATCTTAGCATCGGAACGTTCACCTTTGTTACAGCTTATGCGGCATAATACAAATGGAGGTACATGATTGAGCATAATGTGTAAGCATCATCTGAATTATTTTTAGTATCGAATAACTTCTTATATGGAAGTCCGAATTTGTGACGTTGCAATGGACAGATATTGGATTCCGGATGAGTATTAACTCATTATTGAGTTATGTTACTCTTAACGTCCTACCCCTACACTGAACTGTGCCGTGTATCGCCCCTCTCCCAGCGCAAGTTGACAGATCAAGAACTGAATTGTATTGAGAGGCCTCAATCTTAGAAATGTACGTTTGTCAAGTTCGCGTTCCGTTTTATAGGTTATAATCCAGGCAAAGAAAAAGTAAAATTCATTTGAATTCGCCTTTTTCGTAATTGGAATTCAGTTCGATGAACAAATTGAGTTATTTCAAATAAATGATCGGAATTTCGTTCACAAAATTCTCTAGGCGATATGGCATTGGTGCGTCGTAATTGACGATACCGCGGAGAACTTGACGTCACGCTCATCCCAAGATTATTTGTTCAATGTTTCCATTGAAGGCCACGAAATAGCGCAAAATATCGCTAGTAGGAAATATTTTTCTCTCCAAATGATTTCAATCCAAATTTTCTGGCACGATGATTTCCACCTATTCCAGATTTATTTCCGAAAGTACACGACATTTCAACGACGTGCCAGGGATGATATACTCCAGGGACCCGGATTCGGATCGGGAACCACAACTTTATATCAATTAGTCACAATGATTACCGTATCTGTACAACCAGTATATTTACTTAGACTATCTGGTAATGAGGTTCCCAACGAAAGCGTTCTACAGTGATTAATTAATACACGTGGCCATCGTGTTTAGTCGGGATGATTCGAGTCAATTTCCCACGATGGTCGCGTTTTATATGTCCACCGTTAATTGTTCTTCCAATAGATGTAAGCCTATGATGAGATATTCGAACGTTCTATTTCCATTGCTGCTTAGGAATATCCCCTAAGTTTCGTTGAGAAACCCACTGATCTGATGTCGAGCGATGCTAAATTTAACACAAAATATTTAGACTCAACTTGATGCAGCTGCAATACAAATATTAGAAATTCGATACGCAATAATTGAATCGTTTGAGGAAGGTTTTGAGAATCCTAATCCAAAGACGACAGGAATATGTAGTCTCGATTAGAATACATACACATGTAACTCGAAAGATCAAATACATAGTTATTATAAAGATATATACATGTATGCAATACACATTTGAACCGTGCCAATTATCAAGAAAATTCCAATTAACCCAGATACACAATAATCCCTGTCTAATTACAAGCGTCTGGTCCGTCATTCATAATTCAGCCGTCGTCCATTAGAGAATATCCGCGTCTTAATCCAAAGACCTATTCTGTATTCCATATAACAGTATTAGGTTAAACCCTATTCACTCACTCACTCACTCCATATAACCGTATTAGCTGTTTAATACTGTTTAATGAGAGTTTCCGGTATAAAGATTAGCAGGTAAAATAATTATCACGGACCTTATTAATGTTGAACACTAAGTAAGAATAGCAGAATGTATATGCTTTGAGTGACGTAAAACCCCAAGGAATTAAAGAACACTTTGAAGAGACAAGTCTGAAGATCACTGGTCTGAAGATCACTGTTACATATCGACTTAACATCTTTTTGCTACCGCTGTGCTTCAACACAGATTTGGGGATTTTCGTCAATTCTGAACAGATTTCCATTAAATACAGAAAAAATTGTATTATTTCCTTTTTATGTACTGCATGCAATTTCAAAGTTGTACAGCCTTGTGTCATGCTGTTTCTGGGTTACACTGCTCCTTATTGAAATTCTTTGTTCGGTGTTTTGTGAATTTTTCAAAAGGTCTTGATCTCATTCAATATTTGTTTTTGGATGTTTATATGGGGATGGTTATTACATGTACATAACACACCTATATCAACAAAGGCTTAGATTATACCATTTGGTTTTATCGGCGTGTAGCTATTGTGCGTGTACGTAGTATTCCACAATTGTTCCGGGTTAACCGGTACCATACATGTAACTGTAGCGATCGATCAGTTGTGTAAGCTTCAGGTCCGTTCTTTTCAGTGTCGAGTGTCTGCTTCATTCGAGAAAATAGAATGGAAGTCAGCATTACAAAAAAAAATCGAAGTTAGAGTGTGAGAAAATTTAATTTCCACACTGGCAAGGGAGCATTAACTCATTAACTGAGACATTTTATGCCATCGGTTCACAGCGTGTACGGCCACTCTTCCACCACAAGATGACAGGTCCAGACCTGAAACCTAACATTTATGACGCGATGTGTTTTTTCTTTATTTCAATTCCGTGCGAGTGGCTTCTGAAATGTACATAAATCTTGTTTCGCCTATTGCACACTTCAGAAACAGGACAATTAAAATGCAGTTAAATGCACCATTCGAAATACAGCACGCTGAACAAAGACAGAATTTTCTTTCTAATAATTGTTCTGAATAGTGATAATCGAATCCTCTGAACAATATGACATTCATGAATTCTAATTTGGAAATCGCCGAGCAATTTACATAACACTCATCCAAGGATAACTGGCTATCTAATTTAATTGGATTATTGCAATTTGCAGTAAAGGCAGCGAAATATCACGATACTTTCGTGTCAGATCTTTTTAATGGCAATTATGTCCATAACTAAGAGGTTTTCAAATTCAAATTCTCTGGCACAGTGATTGTCATCTTCAATGTTCCTTCAATCGATGCCTTCCAAAAACGTTTCACGGATGGTCGGTCAGTGATATTTCCTGAACCACAAGCAGTTTACTTACTTTTAGACCTGGTAATGAGGTTCTCGAACGAAAACATTGTGTTTTGATTAATTAAAAACGTGCCGGTCGTGTAATGTTGAGATGATTCGAGTTCATTTAACCAGTCTGCCGTCCTTCATATGTCTGCTAATTGTTCTTCCAATTAAGGCAAAAATATGATGAGGTATTCGAGCGTTTGATCTCTTTAAAGCTGCTTAAGAATATCCCCTTAGTTGCTTTGATCAATCCGATAATCAGATTTCGAACGATGCTATCAAGAACGCCAGAACACTTAAGCTCGATAAAATGTAGCTTCATTCAACTTAATTCGATACGCAACGATACGCTTAGAATCTCCTCCGAAAGAGGGAGAGAAAATGATTAGAAGATTAGAAAATATTACTCGAAAAGTCAAATAATAATTATGAAAACGCATACAAAGAAACACATGCATTCTAGATTAGAAGATATAACTCGAAAGGTCGGATACATAAATGTAGACATGACAAATATATGTATGTACATTGAACCTGGCAAGCTAACAATAAATTCCAATTTACATCCTTATATACTACATTTTATCAAGAGTTTTCGGTCTAAACTTTATCAGGGAAAACCAAGCAAGTGTCATTGCCATAATTAGTGATGAATTGTAAGTAACCATTGCGAAATACCACATTTAATTTATATACATATGGTGACCGAGTGCTGTACTGACTGGGCTGATAAGTGTGCAGGATAACAGGAACAGTGGACACTCTCGTGTTCTGGCACATGTAGGCATTGTCGTGATATGACTGAAAAAATGTTGGAAACGACGTTAAATCCTACTCACTCATTCACTCATTATATTTATAGATTTTCACAGAAGAACCCTTTAAATTGGCCATCAAGCAGTGAAATAATATAAATATCCAATTACTGACAAACTTTGTAAGATTGCCACTATTTGTCACAACCTCGTACATTAAATGGCTTATTAGAGGGTTGAAACGACCATATCGGGTCCAAATGTTACAGACGGGATTGAAATAACCACAACAAGTTGGAAATATATTTTTACATGTTGCTGTTGGCACCATGCACGCGCACTGACGTCACGATCGTTGACGTCATGTAAACAACAAACGGATTTGAAATGAAGACACATCAGTGGGCACGTATTTCTCCCTACTTTAGGCTGTGGTTGATAGTAATCTGTTGTTTCCGTGCGATTCGGACACACTTCAATAGTATGAAGTCCATCAATTGAGTTGAAAAACTTGGAGAATAAAATATGAAGGGTGACAATGTCGGTCTCTGGGTTTTAGGCAGGTTTGGTCGTGATATGTGACCTGGCTGTAAAATGTAAACCATTCGTCTCTGTGCGACTCAAGGTTGACACTTCACAGCCTGGTCGTAAATATACGATCAAACGTTACTCAAACCTAGATACTTATATTGCTACCATGGTCCATGTTCCTCCAACAGAAAGCCACAGATAGAATGTTCATTATTGTGTAACTTAATTAGAGCTTTAAGAAACACACCCGGTTCAGGTAGTTTTTGAATCTCTAATATTTCAAAGAAATAAGGAGTTTTGTAACCGAAGAGATAAAGTAGACTTCGACGATATATTGGACCCATTTTATTAAATAATATTAAAATTTAGAATTGCAAATCGCCTTTTCTAGCTGAACATGTATCGAGAAAATGTTGGACTACACCAACACCAGAGAGAACTCACTTGAGAACCTTAAATAGAAGTTATACAACATACAGACTGCGTAAATATAGGTTCATGACTTGCAATAATAATCATAAGTTTGGCTGACTTGTTCATCATCAGAAATGATTGCAGTTTCAACATGGTAAACTACACATTGTTGCAGCTGGTATCAAGCTTAGTCAAATTTTGCCTTTCAAGGTCTCACACATTCCACCTTGCCAGTTAGCTAAACCAGGAGTAGATATTACCTTAACGAAATATGAAAACGTGGACACGACCCATCTCGTGCATGCACAATAATTTGATCTACCGAGAGATAAATACAGATCGCATCAGGCTATTTATACAGATGGTTCTAAAGATGGCGAGAGATTAACATGTGCTACTGTCTTCAGTTTCAAAACTAAAACCTGTCAACTACCAGGAGAAAGTGCGATATTCACTGCAGAAGCAAAAACTATACTGTTCGCTTTTGAAGGTATTGGGTGTACTATGGGAGAAAAATATGTCATATTCTCAGATTCACTGTCATGCATTCACGCGATTGATAGTGGAACTTCAATGCGTCCCACCGTTTGACCATTCTACAATTAAATGACCGTATAATTCATCAACAGATTGACGTATTGATGTGTTTTGTTGGATGCCTAGCCACATTGGCATCAAAAGAAATACTGAAGCTGATAAAATGGCTAAGGCAGCCCTAGGTTGATCCCGTTGGAATCCAGTATAGCGATTTCAGACCCTCTATTTGTGTTTATGTAAGAATTACAACGCACATAAGGTGTATCAATCTTTATGGGATGCTATTGATAATAACAAACTTTATGAGTTTCAAAATACTGTCTAACTTCAATATATTCATCGGAGTATCCAGAAACGTTTCGATCAAGCCATGATCAGGCGCAGAATCGGCAATAACCGATTAACTCACGAACATTTACTAAAAAGGGAACCATCCCCAAGATGTATTCCACGCCACGAAGATCTCACAGTGAAACATATTTTGATCGACTGTATATATTTTAAGATTGTAAAAGATTGTTTTTAACGAGCAGCTACTGTAAAAGATCTTTTTAATTCGGGAAAAAGAAGACTGTATTTTAGGTTATCTAAAAGACATAGGTTTGTTGCATAAGTTTTAATATATGTTCGTGTCTTTTGGTGTATTGTGTTACTTCTGGATGCTGGGTTGTTGACTTGTTTTCGTTAGAATACTATATTTTGTTTGATCGTCCCTATATAGCTGAAATATTGCTGAACGCGACGTTACTCTCTCTCTAATCGTATCTATAAGAGCATAGGTCTAACAGAAAAGTGTGCACAAGAAAGTCAGTCTGTAAACGGAGAAATATCACATGAAACGCGCATCTGTTTTGATAATTAAAGCAACAACTTTGAACATTTCTATCGAACGATTTGCTTACTCGAGAAAAGCCAGTAGTCCGTATGGAAATAGAAATGACTCAAGATTATATAATGATATCAAACTTAATTCGATTATTGGAGCGGACATCCTTAGTATCGGATCTGGTGCACTCACTGGATATTTAATAGATCGAATGACGTTCCCTAATGGAATCAACATTCAGTGTTGGTATTGATGCCAGAAGATGGTAATTATTCTACGGATCAGCAGAACGATTCTTTCAAGTCTCATGAGAAAAACGTAGTGCGAATATTGATTCAGAAATGTTTAAATGTCAAGAGGCTCACAAGCACACGTTCAAAACTACAGCCCCAAGCAAACGTACGCACCGGCAGCGAAAGCAAAACTAATTGTGATTTTCTTGTGTTGGATGATTGAAGCGAAGGAAAACTAAATTTCTTAAGCCCATATAACTGATCGGACGTCTAAACGGATTCTCACTGTTCGCAAGGAGGCGTTAACTGGTTTCTTGAAAGGCCAACGAAGTAAACTCATTTACCTTGCGTCATGTGCAATAACCCTCCGCACATCGCTTTTGGCCATTGTATAGCCTGCTGACAAGTCAGACGAACTGGAATATCTTGCAAATTCAATATAACTGGAGTTCTACGACTCATTTGTCTCGAGAAATCGGGCAAAAAGCAGTAATAACGGCGTGTTTTGTGTAGCACACTGGATGCAATTTCCCATGTTCCACTTCTATTTACTCTAGAATTACACCCCAGGCAATCTACTGCTAACAGTATGTCCATTAACCCTAACAAGACTGAGATTTTTGGGATCTATCCAGATCTGAAGGTATTTCTTTACCCTTAAGATATGAGTTTGAAACTTACCACACTATACCATTGGGTCCAACATTCTAGACGGTGCCTTTGATGACATCACTGTGACGTTATTTTCCCCAAGAGCCATTTTTGGCAGAAAACTGACGAAAGGGCCACCTTTCTGGTCCCCACATCGACACCATTTTAATATTACCCATGATTCTCTGCTCAGAGATTTATGTAAGTATTCTCAAGATGACCCCAATGATCAGATACAAAGTGACGGAATGTCAGCCCATTTTCTTGTTGGATATATGATTAAACGTTTGGTAGCAAACCCAACAAAACGGTACAGATCGATTGTGGACTTCGCAATTTGATAGCATGCTTTGGGAAGATCGAAGATCTATACTACAAAACAGAACGTTGAACTAACCTCAAGTTCTCAGCACATACACACCATTATCAATGGATGGTGCACCATAACCAGACGTCTGGCATGATCGGACCCTACAACAGCCTCACTATACGAGTGTTATTATAACATCATTAATTGTACTAATGTAAGGTTTAACGTCGCGTTCAGCAATATTTCAGCTATATAGCGAAAAACAAACAGAATTCGAAGTATTTCAACAAAAAAAAGCAACTCAGCAATCCAGAAGTAATCAACACAACAGAAGGCATGGCTGATGATAGTATTATGGAATAGGTCTTTGGATTATGGACGCGGATATTCTCTAATGGACGACGGCTGAATTATGAATGACGGACTAAACGCTTGTAATTTTAACCTGTGTATGCCTGGATTCTGCTGGTGGACAAGTTGTCCCCGAGGCCGGGCCCCTGCACACCCAACACTCATAATGGATACAGCAGAAAGAAATAATATTAAGACAGACCCGAGGAACCTTAGTGCAGGTTGCACTAAGACCTTTTTCAATCCAAATGACAGATATATTTCTGACAGCAAAGCAAGGCCACGTGGAAACTACCGATAGCCCTACAGGCACATCATATTTAGATCTCTATCTCTATAAAAATGAAGCGGGCATTCTCTCCCGTCGACTTTATGACAAAAGAGATGATTATAATATCGACATCGTAAACGATCCCTTTCTGGACAGTAAGGGGTCACGTCCAATCGATCGAGACGTTTTCTCGATAAACGAGTAAACCGATAAATGTCTCGTCTCGAAGGGTCGCGGTTTATCTCTATCGATTGCTGTCTCGGTTTGCTCCCGGTTTTCTCTCGAAGCGTAAGACCATCTCAATCCTCCTCGAAATAACTCAGCATGCTTCGAGAATGGAATCGAGATGTCATCAAATGAAAGTTTGAAGCATTCGGAGAATACATATGCATTTAAATGAATTAGACTGAACATGAATCATTTAATATTATTTTGTTATTCCGTCTAGAGATTTGTAGTCGCATACTTTCTCAGACAGCGCAATTTCAAAGGTTATGAATGGAAAGAAAGAAACATCGGCAATTAAAAATGTATAAAATGTTTCATTATTATTGAGTTATTCTGATCTTGTTTTCTATAATTTGAATCAGTTTATAAGATACGTCCATGCAGGAACTGCGAATTGAAATAAATTATGCAAGTCTAGGATAAAATTCCATATGTTCCTCTGAAAGTTGATCAGAATGGGATTTCCCCCGTATATTCAGAAATAAAGAGACTACGAAGATCACAGGAGCGTCTGGTAATTCAATGAAAACCAAAAAAAAAATAAACATAAACGCTCGATCGAAGTTCCCGGACAAACAAAACGCGGCATCGTTTATAGTAAAATGAATTTAACCGTTGGTATAAAGCGTGATTGCCCTCTGAATTGGGCAGAAATTATACTTCCATTATTTGGGTAAAGAACTATACACATGAAATCGGCAATAAATAATAGAACGTGAGTAGAATGTCAAGCTCCCACCAACAGTGCACACTGTTTCAGTTTTTTTCATTCAAAAAAATTAACCCCTGTCCCTTCACTGTTGCTTCAAGCCGACGGGTTTTCACAGGCCGACTGTGGCGTAAATTATCAACATCTCTAGTTCCGATTGCCAGTATTTCCGCTAATCACTTCCAGGCAAGCTTATGTCAGAATAAACGTTGTTGATATAATCTCCTTTTTTAAACTATATCACAATACAGTAGTTTTCAAAAAATGGAATCTGGAATGAATACCACCAAATTATAAAACATATTACAGACCGAGGCGATTCACCAGTCAAACTCTTAACATAGCTTTCATTTTTCGGTTGAAACGATTCATGCTCTCTCACAAAAAAAATATATATATATAGAACAATAATTAATGCATGATTCCATACCATTATTGTCCAGATCATATCCAATTGGTGTGTCATTTATTCCGCGACGGATACTGGTCAGATAAACAATCAGTTATCGATGTGACAGCATTTCACTAAACTACATATTCATAATTTATATGTAGATAAATCAAAGTTTTCGCTCAATTGTATTCACGAAACCTCAGAACATAGATATATCGAATAAACGATGAATAACATTAAAACATCATAAAAATCGTTTTCTGAATTATATTTTGACCGCGATATACGTAGGCGACGAGCATCCCTATAATATGTAACCAGCGCAACACTCTAATCGCCCGAGAAGTTAAGGTAGGCCAAATTAACGGAAACAAAACATATTGAAACCGGGACCCCCTTCGAGATCACCGATTAATTTCGTAACCATCTCGACAACTGGGACGTTTCGATCGAGATAGAACCGGGAGAAAACCGGGACTTGTCGTCAGGGGTCTCGGTTCTGCCCTCCCGGTTTCAGCCGAGAAATTTCTCGATCCATCTCGAAGGCATCGAGAAAGTGCCTCGATTAATTGGACGTGACCCCTAATATTCAAGTGGGACCTGCATATGGCGTATACATATCTCGCTTAGTAGCATTTGCTAGATCCTGTGTTAAATGTGACGATTTTAATCAACGTCACAAAACATTGTTGCAGAATCTTATGAAACAGGGCTATTCCACCAAGCGCCTCCACTCAAAGTTTCTCAAATTTGGCGATACATATCGCATGCTGATAGAAAAATGCGAACGTAGCGTGCAAGATCTATGGCGCTACGTTTCGTAGCTTGTGCCTAATTTCGCTTAACCCGGGGTTATGGGCCGTATGAACCCATGTACTTCAAGATCCTCATGGTACTCTATGAACAGCCACAATCAAAGCGTGACTGAGATACATCATTATTTAGATGACGACTTTACAGCGAATATTGTGAATTAAGAATACTGATCATCGATACGGATTTGATATTTTTGGAACATCATGTCTTACAGGCATCATTGAAAACTGTTGATCGCTTCTCTCTTGCAGGAAACAAGCCTGTGTTTATGTGTGCTATGATTGTCTTTTTGAATTTGGTGCTAATACTGTTATATGGAATATGGAATAGGTCTTTGGATTATGGACGCGGATATTCTCTAATGGACGACGGCTAAATTATGAATGACGGACTAGACGCTTGTAATTGATCTAAACATATTCTGGAGATTTCCACAGCCGTGTAGAGTTATGTTGTGATATAACATTGATATATATCTCACGCGACCAAAAAGGTCTTCCAAAGTTTTCACTCGGTAAAACAAATCTCTTACAATCTTAAAATCTAAGCAGTCGATAAGAATATGTTTCAATGTGAGATCTTCGTGGCATGGAATACACCTTGGGACTGGCTATTTTTTGAGTGAATGTTCGTGAGTTAAGACCAAATTGGGTATTGCGGTGAGGCTAATGCTGACTGAAGGCAGACCAAATTCTATACAGAACGTTGAACTAACCTCAAGTTCTTAGCACATGCACAACAGTAGCAATGGATGGTGCAAGAAAATGTCCATAAACATAACCAGACGTCTGGCATGATCTGACCTACAACAGCCTCACTATACGAGTGTTATAACATCATTAATTGTATTAATGTACCTTGGAGCAGTCGACTACGGCAGATGAGTAGGTACATCATACTTTTTTCAGTTATTAATGAAGTTAAATCCCGTCTGTTCTATTTTAGTGTAGTGCTGAAACATTTCCCTAGTTACTCACAAAGTACTGAAATATCATCATGAAAGAGAGCATAATTTGCTACGGGCGATGACAACTGCCTGAAATTATGTCAGATTATGCGCTTCTCTTGTGTACATATGTGAGGATTCAGTATTCAATTCGTGCAAAGTGAGTTCAGAATGATGAAAAGGAATTGCAAACATTTGAGCTACCAGTTGCATGAAAACAATTGCTTTACTGAACACTGATGATTAAATGCAGGCCGATAAATGCAACATTTGGTCGACAAATTCTTGAAAAAAATGACGAAACAGTGGCTCTCGGTATGCAGCCGTCATATTCCAAATGGCAGCCCATTCCCTTCTGAGGCTGTGCCCATTTTCATCGTAGACAGCGTCCCTTTCCACCATGGACTGCAAGTATTTCCCCTTTGTAGACTTCACTCCTTCAGTCGATAGGCTGCACTTCTTCCCATCCTAAGCTGCGTTTCTTCCTATCGTCGAGTCTGTCGACTTCCTGTCGACTCTCCATGGTCGAGTGCACCCCTTTTCATCAGACACTTCACGCCTTCCACGGTCCCCCTACCATCGTGAATTGCAATCCTTCTCATCGTAGACTGCAACCCTTCTCATCGTAGTCGGCGCCCCTTCTCATCGTAAATTGCACCATAGACAACATCATCCAGCCACTGAGGAGTTCGCGTGGCATAATCACTACTTGTGGCCAAACTATTTGTTGAGACATCCATTGTAATACTGGAAAACCCCAATCTGCACACCTGTAGACAACTAGCCTATTTTTATGCTATGATTGTCGTCTTGAATTTGGTGCTATTGCCGATATAAGGAATATGTCTTAGAATTATGGATGCGGATATTCTTTAATGGACGACAGCTGAAAAATGAATGACGGACCAGACGCTTGTAATCTAGGAGATTTCATCCCATAAACAGGATTGACCTCTCCACTTGGAAAGTTCATCTCAAAGAGAGAGAGAGAAAAAGAATTAAGGTTTAATATCGCGTTCAGCAGTATTTCAGCTATATAGCGACGACCAAACAAAATTCTAAGTACTCAAGTCACTAATTACTTAGTAATCCAACGCATTAAAACATAAACACATTGAAACTTTTGTAACAGCCCGATTTCTCTCAATTTCTCTCAAGATTCAATCCTCTGTCACCCGACTAAAAAGATCTTCCAAAGTATTCGCTCGATAAGTGGCTTTATTGCATTAACTGACCTGCGGCAGATGCACATAGAACTGTGGCGAACTCATAAGTGTTTTCGCTATCGTCGATGCAAAAACAAGATATTTAACGCGATTCCAACGGAGATGAAAAAAATTACCTTTACGGTTGAATCAGTGACCCTCTTATAACTGTTCCTCAAAGGGTAACCGCTGAACTCTTTTCCTCACCATCAGTAATAGTAAATCTAACTACACTCCAGGCCATTTCTAGATCAGACAAGTCATTCGAATTTGTGTGAGAGTCTCTTCATATATCGAAGCACCTTTACTGGATTGCTATTCCTCTTTCGTTTTAGAGCCTTTGAGCAAACCAATGGTTCTATTACTGCTCGCTTAGGCAGATGATGCGATTTCCTCTGACTAATTTATTTAATGAATGAATGGTGCCCCTGGTAAACGGTGGCTTTGGTGAGCCAGATACAACAGCGCAGCCCGCTTAGCGCGTCTGTGCTCTAAACATATTCTGGAGATTCCATAACATTCTATAATAATTTTATAACATTGATATACCGAGTATGAATTCACAGTACATATGTTACAACAGTTTCCAGCTACTGGGGACTATATATGGAATAACACATTTTGAGTTATAACATTTAGAGCGGTTTCAAGAATATTTCCGTTTGGGAATGTAGAAATATAAAGCCTATAGTACAAGTATGCATTCGTGAATTGCAGTCCTTCTCATCGTAGACGGCAACCCTTCTCATCACAGTCGGCGCCACTTCCCATCGTAAATTGCACCATAGACAACACCATCCAGCGACTGAGGAGTTCGCGTGGCATAATCACTACTTGTATCCAAACTATTTGTTGAGACATCCATTGTAATACTGGAAAACTCCCACCTGCACACCTGTAGGAAACTAGCATATTTTTATACTACGATTGTCGTCTTGAATTTGGTGCTAATGCTGATATATGGAATATCGAATAGGTCTTGGAATTATGGATGCGGATATTCTTTAATGGACGACGGCTGAATAATGGATGACGGGCCAGACGCTTGTAATCTAGGAGATTTTATCCGATAAACCAGATGAACCTCTCCACTTGGAAACCAACTGACCCGAGACAGATGCCCATAGAACTGTGGTGAACTCATAAGTGTTCTCGCTATCATCGATGCAAAAGTAATATTTAACGAGATTTCAAGGGAGATGAGGAAATTTATCTATAAGGTTGAATGATTGACCCTCTTATAACTGTCCCTCAAAGGGCAACCACTTAACTCCTCTCCTCTCCATCAGTAATAGTAAATCTAACCCCACTTCAGGCCATTTCTAGATCAGACAAGTCATTCGCATTTGTGTGAGAGTCTTTTCATACCTCAAAGCACCCTTACTGGATTGCTGTTCCTCTTTCGTTTTAGAGCCTTTGAGCAAATCAATGGTCCTATTACTGCTCTCTTTGGCAGATGATGCGATTTCCTCTCGCTACTTTCAGTAATGAATGGATGCTGCCCCTGTTACACGGTGGCTTTGGTGAGCCAGACAAAACAGCGCAGTTCGCTTAGCACGTCAGTGATCGAAACATATTCTGGAGATTTTCACAGTCGTGTAGAGTTATGTTGTGATATAACATTGACATAGCGAATCTGAATTCACAGTTTCCAGCTACTGGGGACTAAGACATTTTGAGTTAGCGGTTTCAAGAATCTTTCCGTTTGGGAATGTAGAAATACAAAGCCTATAGTACAAGTATGCAAGCAAACGAGGTTTTTATTAAAAGTACAGAAATTCCCACGTATGACATCCGGCAAAAAAGACATAATATCTGACGGTCAAATGGTGTAAATCACACATTTTATAAACTTCCGAACCTAGGGGCGAGAGAGAGAGGAGAGAGAGAATTAAGTTTTAACGTCGCGTTCAGCAATATTTCAGCTATATAGCGACAATCAAATAAATTCTAAGTATTTCAACAAAAACAAGTCAACAACCTAGCAATCCAGAAGTAATCAACACAACACGCCAAAAACATGCACATACATTAAAACTTGTGCAACAAACCGATTTCTCTCAAATAACTGTTACGTCATAAACGATAATAGAAAAAAAGAAGAAAACTTATGTGATGTCAAGGATTAACAATCAAATATTTATTTATAATACTAAAATCATATACAACTTAACAAACAAATATGAAATATAGTCTTACTGTTCAATGCTATACCGGTGTATCTCTCACAGTCCGTACTAACGTGCAAATCTCTATACATTCCGTGCCGACGCGCAGAAATCGCGTTCCTGTATCTTTATAGTCCTACACCGCTCAGCCGTTTAGTGTTCCAGCAAAGGATCCAATCTCCGACAGTTCAATCACGTAGATAACACAGCGGACAAAACACAGGAGTAATCCAAGTCAGTAATCTCAGGCAAAGGTAATATCCAAATAGTAGCACAAGCTAATGCACCCACAGAAAAGCCGTTTGAATCTCCTCTCGAAAACTGAACGTCGAGTATTTATACTCTATCGGGCATTCGAGATCATTCTACCAAATGAAGAAGCTTCCACCGGTACAGCATTGACGTATCATCTAACCCAGATATAATCACAACAGCTTCTAGAAAGCCCGAAATGATTAACCCACAAAACAGTATGTATACAAGCCTATGTGTAGATGGCGCTGTGACCCAATTACCCGCGCCATACGGGTCTCTTCGTATTTCGGCCATTTGCAATTCACTTGCGATAAATCGGTCACGGCTTCCAAAGAAATTCTATGATTATAACAACAGAACAGAATGTAAACAAGTTTACATCAGATCTATTCTAGAACTATCTTCAGTGTCTAATTTTATACTGCAATACCATGACACTCCCCCTCATAAAAATCTAGAAAGTTTCAAACTTAGAACTTTCTTGACAATTCAAAGCATTATTACAAAAAGAAATCTATATTACAACAGGAAAAATGTTGACAAACATATGTACATTACATGCGAGACAAACAATCAGCAAACAAATTGTCCTTGCCCGTAATATGTCTGATTTCAATATTGTATTCTTGTAACACCAAACTCCATCTCAACAATCTTTGATTTTTGTTTTTCATCTTACTTAAAAAACAAGTGGATTGAGATCACTGAATACAGTAATTGGCAACGATGAAGAAGTAACATAAACATCAAACTGTTGTAAACCAATATCATTGCCAAACGTTCTTTCTCAATTGTAGAATAATTTCTCTGATGTTTGTCAAATTTACGTGAAAAATAACATATTGGGTGATCTACACCATCTATACCTTCTTGTAACAAAACGGCACCCGCAGCAACATCACTAGCATCTACAGCCAGTTTAAAAGGTGAATCAAAATCTGGTGCTAAAAGAACTGGCGCGCTCTTGAGTATGGTTTTCAAAAGCTGATTCACATTCATCGGTGCAAACAAAAGCTACCCATTTTCTTCAGAGTCGAGTTCAGTAATATCTGAAGAATTTGGACAAAATTTTCTGTAGTAACCAGCCATACCCAAGAAACGCATCAGTTGTCTCTTACATGTTGGTCTTGAAAATAGCGAGATAGCACGAACCTTAGCATCTACAGGTTTTACCTGACCCTGACCTACAACATGACCCAAGAATGTCACACGTACATGTCTAAATTCACTTTTTCCAAGGTTGACTGTCAGGTTGGCGTCACTCAGTCGATTGAACAGTGCGCGAATTCTCTGTAGATTATCTTCCTATGTATCGCTGTAGACAATGACGTCATCAATGCAAGTCTCACGTCCTTCCAAACCAGAAGTAACACGGTTGATGAGACGCTGGAACGTGGCTGGAGAATTTTTCATTCCAAATGGCATCACTTTGTACTGGAACAGACCCTCCGTATTGACGAATGCTGATAATTCCTTCGCACGATCTGTCAGTGGAACTTGCCAAAATCTTTTCAGAAGGTCAAACTTTGACACGAACTATGGCAGACTGATAGCAAAATATTAGCATAGCGTGCAAAATCTATGGCGTTATCTTTCGTAACTTGTGTCTAAGTCCGATTAATCCGGGGCTAGGGGCCGTATGGACCCATGTACTTCAAGATCCTCATGGTACTCATATGAACATACGCAATCAAAGCGTGACTGAGATACTTCATTCTTTAGATGACGAATTTACAAAAGAATATTATGGATTAAGAATACTGATCAGCGATACGGATTTGATATTTTTGGAACATCATGATGTCTTGCCCGCATCATTGAAAACTGTTGACCGCTTCTCTCTTGCAGGAAACAAGCCTATGTTTATGTATACTATGATTGTCTTTTTGAATTTGGTGCTAATACTGTTATATGGAATATGGAATAGGTCTTTGGATTATGGACGCGGATATTCTCTAATGGACGACGGCTGAATTATGAATGACGGACCAGACGCTTGTAATTCCCACTTTATCAATGCAATCGTCAATGCGTCGAATCGGGAATGTGTCTGTTTTGGTCATTGTGTTCAACTTTCTGTAGTCAGTACACATCCTGTAACTGCCATCTGGCTTTGGAACGTGGATACAAGGTCCATTGTCCATTGTCCAATAAATACTGAATCTCTTTGTTCAGGTAATTCTGTTTAATGGGATTCAAACAATATGGGTGCTGCTTCACTGGATTAGAATCTCTGACATTGACGGCATGTGAAATTGTATCAGTCCGAGTAGGAATGTCGGGAAACAAATGTTCATATTGACTGAGCAGAGTTCGAAGTTCTTCCTGACGCGCTGGCTCGAGGTGACACAACTTGGAATCCAAATTAAATAGAATGTCAGTGTTCTATAATTTCGCCGCTAACTTTAACATATTTACATGGCATAACCGTTTGTTTTTACGCCTGTCAGGAGTCTGAATTGCATTATTAAGGTCACTTAATTTCCTTTCAATGACATAAGGACCATAATATCTAGCCTTAAGTGGATTACCAGGAATAGGCAGAAAAGCCAGTACCATCTCGCCCAGATTGAAACTTCGTTTAAGGGCATGTTTATCATAGGTTATTTTCATACCTTTTTGTGCCTAGTTTAAATTTGACTTGGCCAAATCACGTGCTTTAGTCAACCTGGTGCGAAAGTCCGACACTTATTGTAAGAGACTACATGAGTGAAGATCACTGTCTAGGAACTTTTCCTTTAGCAGTTTAAGGGGTCCTCTAACTGTATGACCAAAGACTAAAGACTCTTGAACAGACTCTCTGACAGCATACAATAACAAATGTATGCCTTCAATCCAGTCTTTCTCAGTGTCAAAACAATTTGTCCTAATCATGTTCTTTAATGTTTGGTGGAATCTTTCTAATGCGCCTTGGCTTTCTGGGTGGTATGCAGATGATTTGTACTGCTTTATTCCCAATTCATGAATGACTTGTTGAAAGATTTCTGACATGAAATTAGATCCCTGATCAGATTGAACAGACTGGGGTAGGCCGACAAGTGTGAAAAACTTAACTAATGCCTTAACAATCGTTTTTGCCTTAATATTCCGTAAAGGAATGGCCTCAGGGAACCTGGGTGAAGCACACATGATTGTTAGCATGTATTGATTGCCTGAATGGACCAACACAATCTATAATCACCCTACTAAAAGCTTTCCCAAATGCAGGGATTGGTTGTAGAGGTCCCTTTGGTATGGTTTGGTTTGGTTTTCCTACCATTTGACATCTGTGGCATGACCTACAAAATTCCGCAACATCTTTCTTTCAATTTGGCCAATAGAAATGATTTAGAATTTTGTAATATGTTTTGTTACATCTAAATAGCCTGAAAGAGGTGTTTCATGGGCTAGTCAGGATATCTGCACGATATGACTTTGATACCACTATCTGATACTTAACTGACCACCCATCCTCAGGTCACACATCTGGCGGTCGCCATTTGCGCATAAGAACACCATTCTTACAAAAGTAGCACACAGGCTCTTGAGTTACATCACCCTAATCTACTGCTCTGTCAAACAACTTGGAAATGTCCTTGTCACTATGCTGTTCATTAACCAGTTATGATTTTGAAATTTTGTCATTCCAATTTGCTATCAAAATGTGGCTTATCAGCGTCATCATTTAAACACACAAAGGTGTCAGCCAAACAAACGCCATCGATGACGTCATCTTTAAGAGACTTTTCAGACTCCTCAGCCAATTTACTCATGGCTCTAGTAACTGCACAAGCAGGATACAAACTTTGAATTTCGTCCTCAACTGAATCATGAATCTGCTCCAAACAAGGCTTGTCAGTTACAATCGAGTTAACCCCGACCTTATCTCCCGCAATATCATTGCCAAGAAGTAAATGAACACCCTCAAATGGTAAACTTCCGTTAATACCCACCGTAACAGGTTCAGAAATCAAGTCGGAAGACGGATGAACGTTATGAAGCGGAACGGGTGTGTAATTTACAGAATCTACCCCTTTAATCAGGACGTTACTGCCTGCAGATGAAGAATCAGATGCCAACAAAAGAGACTGGGATGCACTCGTGTCTCGCAAAATCTTCACAGGAGTAGCATTAAAAAAATCACTTGAAAGTGACACAAAGCCATTGTGGATAAATGGTTCAGAAATCTTCATAACAGGATTTGAAAAACTGTCAACCTTATCCTTGATAGAACTAATAGGATCAGTGTCCCTGGCCATCTTAACGTCATATAAACTCTGAACGTCACTAACCTGCTTGGGTAAAGATCTTGAAGTGAGGAAACATCTGGGCTTTTGAAAGGCTTGATCTTGTGGTCTTCTTTTCAATTCAAAAGAATTAGCCATTACATGGCAGTCCCTCTTACAATAGCTGCAAACGGGAGATGTATTTTGAGTGTTAAAAGTGGGTGACTGAGACTTTGTGTTTGACCTTTGTAACCTTTGTAAAAGTTTTAGGCCTTAAGAAAGAACTGGGTGTGTTACCTGAGTGATTAGACTGCAATGAACTTGGTTTAACAGCATTGACAAATGATAAGTTGTGTGTCAGAGCGTATTCATCAGCAAATCTGGCAAAGTGTTGGCATTTTTTCATCACGAAATGTTCTAATATCATCATGGATACACCCTAAGGTTTTCAAAGTTGTTGTCAATTTTAACCGCGGCACACGACCTATCAAATAACTGTTCTTTTGAACGAGCAAATTCTACAAGAGTCTGAGAGTTTTCTTTTTCACAACTACGAAACTTTTGTCTATAGGCTTCAAGATCTAATTCATAACCTTTAAAGATTAGATCCTTCACTATATCATAATTTGATGCTTGCTCTACCGTCAATTGAGTGTAAATGTCCCTTGTTTTACCGATCAAAACACTTTGAAGAAGTAAACTCCAATTTTCTTTTGGCCAGTTTAAATTTTCAGCAATTTGCTCAAAATGCAGAAAATATCTATCAACTTCTTTTTCCTGAAATGGTGAGACCAGACGTTTTTGACGGGCTGCATCAAATTTTGATTTTGATGGTTCATCTGCAGGGGGACTTGTTTGCGACTGTAATTCCAAATGTTTCATTTCTAACTGAAACCGCCTTTCTTGCTCCTCTCTCTCTAATTTTTCCTCTTTTTCTAACTTTTCTCTCTCTAACTGAAACTGTCTTTCTTCCTTTTCTCTTTCTAATGCTCTTTCTTTCTCTCTTTCCTTTAATTCTAATTTCTTTAATTCCAGCTGATATAGCAATTGTAATTTTCTTATTTCCAAATCACCAGCTGTTTCCTCAGTTAAATCAAAATCACTTTCATCCCAAAGTTGTTTGCCAACAAAATGTTTAATAATGAATTTCTTAATTTCTTGCTTTCACCAAGATGTTTTAACTTTAATTTGCAGGAATTTACACAGCGCGAACAAATCCTCTTTGCGTAGTTCGTCAAATTCCTCCTGACTAGGCTCTAAGGCAAACTGTGCTGGATCAAATGACATGCTGATAATATACTACTCCTGGACTTCACAAATTCAGACAATGTATAAATTTAGAACTATGTTGCAAAAACAGATCAGTTTAGAACTATGTGGCAAAGCTGCCAGCTTGCCAGCTGATCAAT
>JAVTVY010030527.1:0-11891 GCA_036873755.1 Hanleya hanleyi | reverse complement strand
GGTCATGCACTTCTCATGTAGTGTTTGGGATTAACTCTGTGCCCATCTTCAACGAGCTGTGCCCAGGTTAACGACGCCAGATCAGTTCTTAACGGAACAGACTTATTGCTTACAACCTTGCGACTTTCCGATTTATATCAGACTTCGCATTGTTCACGCCAAATCTTTGTAACGCGCTAGCAATTTGCTTTCAATTTATTTATTTTTAATCTATAGACCATCTGAGCCTGAAAATATAGAATTATTATTATTATTATTAATATTTAAAAAGACGATAGTTATCCATACTTCACAACTTTTCAGTATCCAGTTAGGCGATACCAGAAGACTTACCGAGTTATGAAATATCTTTCTGGCCAATTGTCCGAAAAGTTCTATTCCATTCTTCGAGTATACCGATCGAAAATTATTGAAACATGTCCTGTCGTTCTCAGAGCAATTCCACCAAATTGTACTCGATGACTGGCACAACACCGGATCTGTCGAGGGAACTAAATATGTAGTTTGCAGCGTCGATGCTGTGGTTGGTATTCCTGTGGCTACAGTCTGTTTTTTCCTGGATGTCAGAACCACCCTCCTTGTCGTAGAGGTTTGCGTGGTTGACAGTGTCGTAGCAGGGGCTAACTCAGAAGTAATGGTGGTTTCCGACTGAGAAGTAGGAGGCTCTTCAGTAGTAGGTGAAGCTGACTCAGTGGTAGTAGTAGTTGGTTCAGTAGCATTTGTAGCTGTCTCGGTGGTAGCAGTGGTCGGATCGGTAGTGGGTGTACTTGACTCGGTTGTAGTAGTAGTTGGCTCAGTAGTGGTGGTAGCTGACTCAGTGATAGTAGATGGTGGCTCAGTATTACTTGTAGCTGAGTCAGTGATAGTCGTGGCTGGCTCAGTAGTAGTTGTGGCTGACCCGGTTGAAGCATTAGTTAGCTCAGTGGTAGTTGTAGCTGACTCAGTGGTAGTAGTGGCTGGCTCAGTAGTAGTTGTAGTTGATTCGGTGGTAGTAGTAGTTGGCTCAGTAGTAGTGATAAAAGACTCAGTGGGAGTAGTGGCTGGCTCTGTAGTAGTTGAAGCTGAATCAGTGGTAGATATGGGTGACATGGAAGTAGTTGTATCTGACTCGGTGGCAGTAGCTGACTCAGTGGTAGTTGTAGCTGACTCAGTGGTAGTAGTGGCTGGCTCAGTAGTAGTTGTAGTTGATTCGGTGGTAATAGTAGTTGGCTCAGTAGTAGTGGTAAAAGACTCAGTGGGAGTAGTAGCTGGTTCAGTAGTAGTTGAAGCTGAATCAGTGGTAGATATGGGTGACATGGAAGTAGTTGTATCTGACTCGGTGGCAGTAGCTGAATCAGTGGTAGTAGTGGCTTGCTCGGTAGTAGTTGGACCTGACTCAGTGGTAGTAGTAGTAGCTGTCTCCATAGTAGTTGTAGCTGATTCAGTGGAAGTAGTGGGTGGCATAGTGGTAGTTGAAGTTGACTCGGTGGTATTAGTAGCTGGTTCAGTAGTGATGGTAGCTGACATAGTGGTAGTAGTGGTTGGCTCAGTAGTGGTTGTAGTTGATTCGGTGGTAGTAGTAGTGTCCTCGGTAGTGGTGATAACTAACTGAGTGGTAGTAGTAGCTGGCTCAGTAGTATTTGTTGTTGACTCAGTGGTAGTAGTGGTTGGCTCATTTGCCGTTGTAGTTGATATGGAGGTAGTAGTAGTGGCCTCGGTAGTGGTGATAGCTAACTGAGTTGTAGTAGCAGTTGGCTCAGTAGTGATGATAACTGACTCAGTGGTAGTGGTGACTGGCTCAGTAGCGGTTGAAGCTGAATCAGTGCTAGTTATGGCTAACTCAGTAGTAGCTGTACCTGATTGAGTGGTAGTGGCGGCTGGCTCAGTATTAGTTTTATCTGACTCAGCGGTAGTAGAAGTAGTAGTTGGCTCAGCAATAAGGGTAGCTGACTGTGCGGTGGTAGCAGTAACTGGCTCAGTAGTAGTGGTAGCTGACGGTGTGGTAGTAGCAGATGGCTCAGCATTAGTGATAGCTGATTGTATGGTAGGAGTAACTGGCTCAGTAGCAGTGGTAGCTGATTTTGTGGTAGTAGGAGTTGGTACAGTAGCAGTGGTATCTGATTCCGTGAAAGTAGTAGTTGGCGCAGCAATAATGGTAGATGATTGTGTGGTGGTGGTAGTAGTAACTGGCTCAGTAGTAGTGGTAGCTGACGGTGTGGCGGTAGTAGGTGGCTCAGCAATAGTGATAGCTGACTGTGTGGTAGGAGTAACTGGCTCAGTAGTAGTGGTAGCTGATTTTGTGGTAGATGGAGCTGGTACAGTAGCAGTGGTATCTGATTCCGTGGAAGTAGTAGTTGGCATAGCAATAATGCTAGCTGACTGTGTGGTGGTAGTAGTACCTGGCTCAGTAGTAGTGGTAGCTGACGGTGTGGCGGTAGTAGGTGGCCCAGCAAAAGTGATAGCTGACTGTGTGGTAGGAGTAACTGGCTCAGTAGTACTGGTAGCTGACGGTGGGGTAGTATTAGGTGGCTCAGCAATAGTGGTAGCGGATTTTGCGGTAGTAGGAGCTGGTACCATAGCAGTGGTAGCTGATTCCGTGGAATCAGTGGTTGGAACAGCAATAATGGTAGCTGATTGTGTGGTGGTAGTAGTAACTGGCTCAGTAGTAGTGGTAGCTGACGGTGTGGCGGTAGTAGGTGGCTCAGCAATAGTGATAGCTGACTGTGTGGTGGTAGTAGTAACTGGCTCAGTAGCAGTGGTAGCTGACGGTGAGGTAGTGTTAGGTGGCTCAGCAATAGTGATAGCAGATTTTGTGGTAGTAGGAGCTGGTACAATACCAGTGGTAGCTGATTCCGTGGAAGTAGTAGTTGGCGTAGCAATAATGGTAGCTGACTGTGTGGTGGTAGTAGTAACTGGCTCAGTAGTAGTGGTAGCTGACGGTGAGGTAGTGTTAGGTGGCTCAGCAATAGTGGTAGCTGATTTTGTGGTAGTAGGAGCTGGTACAATAGCAGTGGTAGCTGATTCCGTGGAATCAGTACTTGGCGCAGCAATAATGGAAGCTGATTGTGTGGTGGTAGTACTAACTGGCTCAGTAGTAGTGGTAGCTGACGGTGAGGCAGTATTAGGTGGCTCAGCAATATTGGTAGCTGATTTTGTGGTAGTAGGAGCTGGTACAATACCAGTGGTAGCTGATTCCGTGGAAGTAGTAATTGGCATAGCAATAATGGTAGCTGACTGTATGGTGGTAGTAGTAACTGGCTCAGTAGTAGTGGTAGCTGAAGGTGAGGTAGGGTTAGGTGGCTCAGCAATAGAGGTAACTGATTTTGCGGTAGTAGGAGCTGGTACAATAGCAGTGGTAGCTGATTCCGTGGATTCAGTATTTGGCGCAGCAATAATGGTAGCTTTTTGTGTGGTGGTAGTAACTGACTCAGTAGTAGTGGTAGCTGACGGTGAGGTAGTGTTACGTGGCTCAGCAATAGTGGTAGCTGATTTTGTGGTAGTAGGAGCTGGTACAATAGCAGTGGTAGTTGATTCCGTGGAATCAGTAGTTGGCGCAGCAATAATGGTAGCTGATTGTGTGGTGGTAGTAGTAACTGGCTCAGCAATAGTGATAGCTGACTGTGTGGTGGTAGTAGTAACTGGCTCAGTAATAGTGGTAGCTGAAGGTGAGGTAGTGTTAGGTGGCTCAGCAATAGTGGTAGCTGATTTTGCGGTAGTAGGAGCTGGTACAATAGCAGTGGTAGCTGATTCCGTGGAATCAGTATTTGGCGCAGCAATAATGGTAGCTGATTGTGTGGTGGTAGTAGTAACTGGCTCAGTAGTAGTGGTAGCTGACGGTGTGGCGGTAGTAGGTGGCTCAGCAATAGTGATAGCTGACTGTGTGGAGGTAATAGTAACTAGCTCAGTAGTAGTGGTAGCTGACGGTGAGGTAGTGTTAGGTGGCTCAGCAATAGTGGTAGCTGATTTTGCGGTAGTAGGAGCTGGTACAATAGCAGTGGTAGCTGATTCTGTGGAATCAGTAGTTGGCGCTGCAATAATGGTAGCTGATTGTGTGGTGGTAGTAGTAACTGGCTCAGTAGTAGTGGTAGCTGACGGTGTGGCGGTAGTAGGTGGCTCAGCAATAGTTATAGCTGACTGTGTGGTGGTAGTAGTAACTGGCTCAGTAGTAGTGGTAGCTGACGGTGAGGTAGTATTAGGTGGCTCAGCAATAGTGGTAGCTGATTTTGTGGTAGTAGGAGCTGGTATAGTAGCAGTGATAGCTGATTCCGTGGAAGTAGTAGTTGGCTCAGCAATAATGATAGCTGACTGTGTGGTGGTAGTAGTAACTGGCTCAGTAGTAGTGGTAGCTGACGGTGAAGTAGTGTTAGGTGGCTCAGCAATAGTGATAGCAGATTTTGTGGTAGTAGGAGCTGGTACAATACCAGTGGTAGCTGATTCCGTGGAAGTAGTGGTTGGCGCAGCAATAATGGTAGCTGATTGTGTGGTGGTAGTAGTAACTGGCTCAGTAGTAGTGGTAGCTGACGGTGTGGCGGTAGTAGGTGGCTCAGCAATAATGGTAGCTGACTGTGTGGTGGTAGTAGTAACTGGTTCAGTAGTAGTGGTAGCTGAGGGTGTGGCGGTAGTAGGTGGCTCAGCAATAGTGATAGCTGATTTTGTGGTAGTAGGAGCTGGTACATTGGCAGTGGTAGCTGATTCCGTGGAAGTAGTAGTTGGCGCAGCAATAATGGTAGCTGATTGTGTGGTGGTAGTAGTAACTGGCTCAGTAGTGGTGGTAGCTGACGGTGTGGCGGTAGTAGGAGGCTCAGCAATACTGATAGCTGACTGTGTGGTGGTAGTAGTAACTTGCTCAGTAGTAGTGGTAGGTGTCGGTGAGGTAGTATTAGGTGGTTCAGCAATAGTGGTAGCTGATTTTGTGGTAGTAGGAGCTGGTACAATAGCAGTGGTAGGTGATTCCGTGGAAGTAGTAGTTGGCGCAGCAATAATGGTAGCTGATTGTGTGGTGGTAGTAGTAACTGGCTCAGTAGTAGTGGTAGCCGACGATGTGGCGGTAGTAGGTGGCGCAGCAATAGTGGTAGCTGACTGTGTGGTGGTAGTAGTAACTTGCTCAGTAGTTGTGGTAGCTGACGGTGAGGTAGTATTAGGTGGCTCAGCAATAGTGGTAGCTGATTTTGTGGTAGTAGGAGCTGGTACAATACCAGTGGTAGCTGATTCCGTGGAAGTAGTAGTTGGCATAGCAAAACTGGTAGCTGACTGTGTGGTGGTAGTAGTAACTGGCTCAGTAGTAGTGGTAGCTGACGGTGAGGTAGTGTTAGGTGGCTCAGCAATAGTGGTAGCTGATTTTGTGATAGTAGGAGCTGGCACAATAGCAGCGGTAGCTGATTCCGTGGAATCAGTAGTTGGCACAGCAATAATGGTAGCTGATTGTGTGGTGGTAGTAGTAACTGGCTCAGGTGTGGTGGTAGTAGGTGGCTCAGCAATAGTGATAGCTGACTGTGTGGTGGTAGTAGTAACTGGCTCAGTAGTAGTGGTAGCTGACGGTGAGGTAGCATTAGGTGGCTCAGCAATAGTGATAGCTGATTTTGTGGTAATAGGAGCTGATACAATAGCAGTGGTAGCTGATTCCGTGGAAGTAGTAGATGGCGCAGCAACAATGGTAGCTGATTGTGTGGTGGTAGTAGTAACTGGCTGAGTAGTGGTGGTAGCTGACGGTGTGGCGGTAGTAGGTGACTCAGCAATAGTGATAGCGGACTGTGTCGTAGGAGTAACTGGCTCAGTAGTAGTGGTAGCTGATTTTGTGGTAGTAGGAGCTGGTACAATAGCAGTGGCAGCTGATTCCGTGGAAGTAATAGTTGGCGCAGCAATAATGGTAGCTGATTGTGTGGTGGTAGTAGTAACTGACACAGTGGTAGTGGTAGCTGACGGTGTGGTAGTAGTAACTGATTCAGTAGTTGTGGTAGCTGACGGTGTGGTAGTAGTAGGTGTCTCAGCAGTAGTGATAGCTAACTGTGTGGTAGTAGTAGCTGGCTCAGTAGTAGTGGTAGCTGCCTCTATGGTAGTAGTAACTGGCTCAGCAATAGTGGTAGCTGACTGTGTGGTAGGAGTAACTGGCTCAGTAGTAGTGGTAGCTGACTCCATGGTAATAGTAACTGGCTCAGCAATAGTGATAGCTGACCCTGCGGTGGTAGTAGTACCTGGCTCAGTAGTAGTGGTAGATGACGGTGTGGTAGTTGTATCTGGCTCAGCAATAGTGGTAGCTGACTGTGTGGTGGTAGTAGTAACTCGCTCAGCAATAGTGGTAGCTGACTGTGTGATAGGAGTAACTGGCTCAGTAGTAGTGGTAGCTGACTCCATGGTAATTGTAACTGGCTCAGCAATAGTGGTAGCTGACTGTGTGGTGGTAGTAGTACCTGGCTCAGTAGTAGTGGTAGATGACGGTGTGGTAGTAGTATCTGGCTCAGCAATAGTGGTAGCTGACTGTGTGGTAGTAGTAGTAGTACCTGGCTCAGTAGTAGTGGGAGCTGACGGCGTGGAGGGCGCCGACTGTATCGATGAAATAGCAGACTCTGCCGTAGTAGCAGATGCTTGTGTCTTTCTAGTAAATACCCCTGTCGTGGTGGGAGAAGGTCGTGTGGTTGTAGCGATTGACCCTGTTGTGGTGTGATTTGGCTGTATTATGGTGGTAATTGTCGTAGCTGCCTGCGTTGTTGATATAGTTGATATGATATGTACTGTTGATAACATGAGGCCTGATAATGAAATATATAACAATAATATAAATCGTACATTATATACAGTATTCAAGCATGTGTGTTGCTGATTACTACGTAGAATTAGGATCCAAATCGATTGATAATTTCGTAACATAGTCAGGAATATAACATAATAATCTATTATATCCGCCTTATAGTGTGGCGGTTTATCAGCTTAATGGGGTCATTTGGGGGCAGAACGAACAAAAACACGTGAGATACGTGCGTTATTAGCTTCAAAGTTTTCCTAGGCGCCAACATTATACTCTCTTTCTCAGCTGCTCCTGGTTGTTTTACAAAAATGACACTTTCTTTCTTGGTAAGCAATAGGGTAGGTGTATGGCAACGGCCATATTGTTCCTTTTAATAGCCTAATCTGTCAAACTTTATCAAATAATACTCAGCAATAAGGTCAATTGTACGTTAAAGTCAACTTTGCTTTTACGAATCCTGTAAGGACATTTAATTTTAGCATGTGTATTTGAGTTTACCTGTGAAGATATTTGTGCATAATCTTATAGTTTGCAAACGATATACTTGATCCAAGTCTAAAACTTGCCGCAAAGCTGTGAGAAAGGTAGATGCTTATTTTGAGTTCGGCTGTGTGTAACATACTTACGGAGCCGTGGAGGGGACATAGTTAATATTTTTTTAATTTCCCCCGAGATAATAACTAGGGGAAAATTCACCATTGGTCAATTATCTCGGGGGAAAATAATTTGCCCCGAGATAATTATCTAGGGGTATATATTCATACCAGATTTAAGAAGAATCTGACTAGCGGTTCTCAAGTTATTACCCGGGAACAAATTTGGTATTTCACCACCGGGTGGCGCCACCTGTAAGTACAAGTGAGCGAAAGGCAATCCCACACAACATCTCCTGGCATGATACATGCATGCTAAATTTGAGGAGATTCTGATGAGCAGTTCTCAAGTTAATGGCTGAAAACAAATTTTGTTTTTAACATCAGGTGGCGCCACCTAAGGCGCAAGTGGGGGTAATGCAATCTCAAGCGACATCTTAGGTCATGGTACTACCCGGAGACAAATTTGGGATTTTGCCACCAGGTGGCACCACCTGTAAGTGCATGTGAATTAAAGGTAATCCCATGCAACATCTCCTGGCATGAATCCGATGAGCATGCAGTTCTCAAGTTATTGGTCAAAAACAAATTTCAGATTTTGTCATCAGGTGGCGTCACTTTCTAAGCAGAAGTGGATAACGCAATCTCAAGCAACATCTCATGGCAAGGTACAATGTGTATGCATGCCTAATTTGGGAAGAATTCGATGAGCAGTTCTCAAGTTATTGCCCGGAAACCAAATTTCGAGCGATATTTCAAAGCGTTTCAAAGTTATTGCTTCTAGAACGGATAGAACCAGTAGTGGCGCCACATACAGACAGATCTTTTTGAAACGCAATACCAATCAACATCTTGTTGAATGCATATGCCAAATATTGAAGAAACTAGATACAGTCGATCGAATACGATCGAGGAGGCATGACTTTTGCATCTTTAGTAAAGGAAACATTCATTATTTGTGAAGAAAGTAAAACCGTAAAACTTAGGATAAACATCATTAACATGGTCCCATAAGATGCCTTGAGGGAAGGTATCCACATACCAAATTTAAAAGCACGATTCAACAAGAAAAACATTCTCAAGCCAGATCTTGAGGCAAGGTACCCACACACCAAATTTGGAAAAAATCCTTAAGGTTTTCGTAAGTTATTGCAATTTTAACTTGGCCCAGGTGGCGCCACCCAGAGGCGGATTGGCACAAAAAACAATTCCAAGCAAGATCTATAGACAAGGGACCCAGTTACCAAATACAAAAACATGGGTCTGTGCCTGATAAATTGAAACCTTTTGGGGTTGGAATTATCCCAATATTATCCCAATATTGCAGACAAATTTCAACTTCTGCCAAGATATGTTGGAGATATATATGTTCATACACAATATATGAGTGTTGGGCGGGGCTAGTTTGGGAGATGGGGTCATGCTCTCCTTGAGGGTAGTGGTAGGCGTGCTGACATAAAAACCATAGAAAGCTCCCTGTACATGAAACAACCACACTGACAACTGCATGCCATAATCTGTCATTCTGAAAAACCACAAGGTCGAACTGAATTCAATTTAGGAAATTGATCATACGCACAGTGTGCACCCAAACTTTAGGAACTCAGTTGTAATTAATATAGTAAGTTACACATGTGGACACAAATGGCTCGTGCAAAAGCTTTAGGGTAAATCATATGATGTGGAATACAATTATTTGATAGCAAAATTGAAGGAAATGTTGTCCTTCATTTAAGACGACACGAAATTAAAACATGAGATTGATCTAATCAAAACCCCTCGGCTTTCCCCAAGTGATTGAGACCCACGTGTAGTGTGAATTGGGAAGAGATAGTTGTATGTGGGATGATCAAGATATACCAGTAGTTGATTACATTCGGGCATATAGGACAGAAATAGAAAAATTATATATCTGTAAAGGAGCATAACTCTGTAAAATATGAGTCGAGGGGAGCCAATTCCGATAGGCGTCTGACTTAGCACACTGTGAAATAAGAACCGAGACGAATAAGCTGTACCGAACACGGATCTGTACATATAACTTGTACATTCAGCTACAGATAACAAAATCGGATATTATTACATCCGAAAGGGGCATAACTCCATAAGCCGAGGCGAGTAATCGTTTGTTGGCTTGTAGAATACAGCAATATAAATAAGTTTCCAAAATATAATATCTATACTGAACACAGTTCTGCAGATATAGTTGGTTACATTCAGGAATATAGGACAGAAATAGAAATTAATATATCTGTAAAGGGGCATAACTCTGTAAAATATGGGCCGAGGGGAACCACTTTCGATAGGCGTCTGACTTAGCACTCTATGAAATAAGAACCGAGACGAATAAGCTGTACCGAACACGGATCTGCAGATATAACTTGTACATTCAGCTATAAATAACAAAATCGGATATTATTACATCCGAAAGAAGCATAACTCCATAAGCCGAGCGAGTTGGCTTGTAGAATACAACAATATAAATAAGTTTCCAAAATATAGTAGCTATACCGAACACAGTTCTGCAGATATAGCTGGTTACATTCTGGCATATTGGACAGAATAGAAATTAAAATATCTGTAAAGGGGCAGAATTCTGTTAAATATGGGCCGAGGGGAGCCACTTTCGATAGGTGTCTGACTTAGCACTAGCTAAATAAGTGTTGAAAATTTGGTGGTTGTGTTTCAAGTGGTTTTGCCTGAAATGCGGCAACGGACGGACGGACGTACATGGCGATGACAATACCTCGAGGCCAAAATGGCCGAGGGGTAAAAAAACAGGGGTTCAGTATTTCATATTATACATCTGAAATAAAATATGGTTCGTGCAAAAGCTTTAGGGTAAATCATATGATGTGGAATACAATAATTTGATAGCAAAATTGAAAAAAAATTCCTGTCCTTCATTTACGATGACACGAAATAAAAAAAAGGGATTCGGTACTGGGGGGATTTCCCCGCCAATTATTTCATATTATACTTCTGAGATCAAATACGATTCATGCAAAAGCTCTAGGGAAAATCATATGATGTGAAATAGAATGATTTCATTGCAAAATTGCAGGAAATGTTGTCCTTCATGTAAGACGACACGAAATTCAAAACTAACAGGGGTTCGGTACTGCGGGGATTCCCCCGCCAGTTATTTCATATTATGGTATTCACTAGAGCCGGTAAATCAGTAAAGACAAATATTTCTTTTTGTGGGAATACTCTTGATCAAGTAAAGACATATAATTACTTAGGAACAACTTTTCATCAGTCCGGATCTTTCTCAGCTGCAAAACATGATGTATACAAAAAGGGGTTGAAGTCTTATTTTCACCTGATCAAGTCCTTTGGAGTAACCACACCCAGCATAGATACCTCCTTACATGTTTTTGATCATACTGTAAAACCAGCGGCATTATATGGGGCAGAAATTTGGGGTTGTATGAATGGCAAACGATTGCTTCAGAAGGGTGATGGTTATCTTATGAGATCCCTTGAGGACATTCCCTCCGAGAAACTTAATCTTAAATTTTGTAAATATATTTTAGGTGTACACTCTAAAGCCAGTAATGAAGCTGTTCGTGGAGAACTCGGCAGGCTACCAATTACCTTTGATATCCTTAGGTCTCAAGCCCGATATTGGTCAAGAATCGAATCCTTACATGATGATAGCCTTTTAGCTGAGGCTTATTCTTTATCATGTGATCTATATGGTGAAAGTGCTCAGTCTTGGGTGGGGGATATGGAAGCTTTATTTTCTACTTTGAATATATCTCATTTATCCCCTAGAAATGTTTGTATAAGTCCTAAGTGCTTATCGAAACGAGTATCACGCTGTCTAGCGGAGAAATATCGTTATTTATGGAAATGTAAAATTGAACTCTCTAATTCTTGTGCTAATATGCTTACAGATGTGAAACAGTTTCATAATCAGTTCTCCGGTGTGAAACTTAGGACCTATCAACTTTTTAAGTCTCATTTTCATAGGGAAACCTATCTTAATACTATTAAGTGTGCTGAATATAGACAGGAATTATCTAGATTCAGGCTAAGCTGTCATAGATTATCTATAGAACATGGGCGGTATAATAATACACCTATTAACGATAGAACTTGTTCCTTCTGTCCAAATGAGATCGAAGATGAATTTCATGTATTAATTAATTGTAATAAATATAGTAATATTCGCCTTTCTTTAAACGAAACAGCAAGCAAATCTTGTGCAAATTTTAACTTGTTGTCGTCCCCAAACCAGTTTATCTGGCTGCTTAGCAGTGGTAACTCTGAGGTGTGTTTTGCACTATCAAAATTTATTTGTCATGTTATGGTCTTGCGACGTGAGTCTGAACTTTCCGGGTAACTTTATTTGTACATGTATTATATAATAACATGTCTCATAAACGCTAGTTAGCCTTTGATCCTCATAATGGTAAACAGATCTCAGTGTTGGAGAAATTTGTAACTTTCTTGTGTGTTGTACATGTTTGTTTGAATCAATTGTATCAAAGAAAGGGGGGGGGGTATTGATTGTACGCTCCACGTGGGCACCTGATTGGTTAATAAATTCTATTCTATTCTATTCTATT